>JANRGW010006231.1:0-28937 GCA_024733675.1 Psilopsiagon aymara
CCATCGCTGGCGGTGTTCAAGGCCAGGATGGACTGAGCCTTGGGTGATGTGGTGTAGTGTGAGGTGTCCCTGCCCATGGGAGGGGGATTGGAACTTGATGATCTTAATGTCCTTTCCAACTCTAGCTATTCTATGATTCCATGATTCTATGGCAATGGAGCTACCAGCAAGGAAAAGGCTATTATTCTGCTAATAATTAATAAAAATGCATAGAACCATTTCTGTGTAAATGTTGTATTAATATATTTACTTAAAGTATTCACTTCAGCATGAGAAATATTAATTTCCTCAGCCCAGCTGAAATACAGTATTGAAGTGATGTGCATAATATTTTCAAATGACAAGCGTACATGGTTTGAATCTTTTAGGGACTGGATAGGGTCAGGGATACACAAGTTCTCTGAGGTGAAGCCTTAAATTTGCACAAATCTGCTTCATATTTCATGTTACAGGATTTGTATTTTTGTTTTTGACATACTAAGAATGTAGAAAGAAACCTGTGTAACTGTTTGAAGGAGAACAATAAAGAAGAAAATAAACTTGTCTTCAAGAATAAAGATTGAGTTATACACAAGGCCTTGGCCAAGCCAAAGCAGCTTGTCAGACCTCCCGGCAGCCCTGCTTCTGAGCACTTCTCAGGCTAAGTAATGTTTTCTTTCTTCAGGGTGAAATAGCTCTGTGTACATCGAATCATAGAATAGTTAGGGTTGGAAAGGACCTTAAGATCATCTAATTCCAACCCCCCTGCCACAGGCTGGGACGCCTCATTCCAATGCTGTTTCTTTTGTTACATAGGATAGTTTGTTCTACTGATAGGACCTTTTCCCTAATGAATGCTTCTTCCGGCCACAGTTTTGATGACAGCAGCATGGTATAACAAACATTTCAATTCAACTTTGAGGTAGATAGACCAGATAATCTTGAATCTTCATCTAGTAATCATCATTATTATTTCAGGGCAGCATAGGTGATAAGTCTTTCTCCCACCAGTGAAAATTAAATACCAACTCAAAACAAAAACTTGGAAAAAAAACCTTGCTCACCAAGCTGAAAACCTTGCTCAAAAGCTGGAATTCTTTTTTTCTCCCAATACATATGTAATTCTTTCATTGTAATAACAATGACAGAAAAATAGAATAATTATATGTTTTATTTGAAAATACTTTACAATATTGCAAACAGAAATGGCAGCTATATGTAATCTAAGATCTAAGCAATAAATACTGAATTATATTCAGTGGCTAATGTCTTAAAGCTGAACTCTATTCAATTACATCAGTATAAAACTTGTATAATAGAATGTTTTTTCTATTTGAGCAGAGAACTGTTGCATGAGATTTACCTCTGCCTTAGGCATTAGCCAGTAGTCATAATTTATAGACTTTGGATGTTACTGAATACTTTGTGTATACAGCTAGAAGACAAACACATGAATAAAGATAACAGTGATACACCGTTCCCTTAAAAAAAAAAAAAAAAAAAAAAAAAAGGAATTTTAGACCACCACATCCTTTTCATCAATTTAGATTTGGCATTAAGAAACATCCCCATGTGAACCAGTGGATCTCTCTTCAGCCAGAGGAATATGTCATAGGTGTTAGAGTCCACAGGTTAAAACTAACATTAACTGAGAATCCAGACCCAGGACAGCTGGGCTGTCTTTTAACTTTACAACAAGGCCATAGAAAATGGGTAAGAAATCAGTTGCTTTTTTCCACAGAGAAAGACTTAAGCTGTCTGCTAAGAATAGTCTTAATCTCATGAAACTGAGATTTATTATATATATAAAATACATATACTATATATATAATATATATTTTTTTATATAAAAACTATCTGGCATACTGAAGCCAACCTAGTTTTAGGCAGTGTCATGACGGAGGTAAAAGTTTTCTGATGTTGCTAACTCAAAGGTTAAAATAACAGCTTAGAAAGGTACTGCTGTTCATTTTAGTGATATAACCTCAGTTCCTCAGTTCAGTATCAACAAATTTATGAGTGCCAATCCAGTGTCTGGTCACAAGAGAAAGCAGGGTACCCCTCAGGAGATTTCACAGTAACAACAGTTGAATTTAAGGTAGAAAGAATGTGTCAACCCTTGAAGCAAAACACAGTCCTTTATGGAGCATTTAAAACATTTAGTCCTTTCTAAAGAATAGTAAAACATAAATATGAGCTGTTAAAGGATTTGTTTATTTATTAAAGTCTGACAATGGATTTTTCAAGTGCATGTATTTCTTAACCTATGGACCTATGGTACTTGGTACTTGAGCCAGGTTAATTTACAGCCTTGCAAAAGTCACAGGTCTTCCTTTTTTTAAGAAGAGCACCTGTAGAATCTGAATACAACAGCCAAGATGATGATGATACTCATAATTTATGATCTATTACTTCTGTTCAGTTTAGCATACAAACTTGCAGGGAATATTGAGACTTAAAGTGACACATCTTTAAAATCAGTGGCATGAGACAAATGTTATGTCATTTTCCATTATGCAGTTATATGGGTTGATGTAATATTCAGCAGCAAATGTCTTTGTTTATTTTATAATAAAATGTATCACTAGAATCTTTTCAGATATCTGTGTATAATATGAAACAGCCTTATCCAAATAAAATTTTACCTCAAGTTCACCCAAGGAACCTGAAGGTACTAAGCATTTCCCATTTGATCTTTCATGACCACACAAAATCAACTGAAATTCTTGTGTGGGTTAAGGAGACAATAAAACTCAGTTCAGAGGTACAGAAGGTAACAGGTAATAACTGTTACTTGTGCTGCTGGTCTTGACTTGAAAAGTAGCAGAAAAATGTACTGTTTAAGATGATGGTTACTTGAAAGCTATTGCAGCTTCTATTAAGCAGCACATAAAGAATATAATTAATATCATGAAATTCTATTGCTTGCATTTAAGTAACCAAAAGTGAATTCCCTGATCATGCTACTATAAAAAAAAACCCAAACAAAAAATCAAAAACACACCCCCAAAAAGAAACCCTAAAACATCAAACCCCAAACCACATTGAAAGGATGCTAACAGTTGTTGATCTCTTTCAGCTTTTCTTTCCAGCTTAAAAAAACCCTTACTGCTTGGACTTGGCTTTGCAATGTAAGCTGAGAGGTGGCTTTTGTATCTTATGCTGTAAATAATTCCATTGAAGATAAAATAGTGAATATCTGCAAAACCACCATGTGTTCATGTTTTTCAGAAAGTATTCTGGAGTTTGTGCATTCTTCAGTCTTTTCTGATTGCACTGCAATTGGTGCCTTATTTCTTCTGTATTAATATATAGCGTTCATCACCCATTTAGCACTATTAAAGCTCCTCATAGTTCTTTGTTTAAATTTTCTTAAGGCCAGAACTCATTAATTGTTATTAATATGACAGTGATTTTATTAATCCTACGGTGGATTTTTTGCACTTCTGAGACTCACAACTATTCAGTCTCCTGACACCTGCTGTACTGGCAATGACCCTCAAGAAAGAAATCAGAGAAGACAATTCTTTTCCTTAGTAAGCATGTACTATCCATTATTAGAAAAAGGTTGTGTCTGTCAAAACTTGAAGCCCAAACCAAATTCGGGACCCATTCCAACTTGTCTCCACTACCCTTGTGGTCAGCCTGGACTCACATTTCATGCCACACTGCAGCATACAACACTGGATATTTTCACTTTTAGGAAGGTCACTGAGCTTTCATACAACTCTATAGCAATCAAAGGTTATAGCAGAAATGGTTAGGCTGTGCATAATGTGAAGAATCAGCCATTCTGAAAATAGACATGACTTATAGTGAGCCTTGAAGTGCAGATAGATGAGGTTTACTCTTCACTGTGCTGGCTGGGTTACCTCAAAGATTTCTTTCATAGTACTCCAATGCGTGCAGCCAGTGAATTTTGCCCTAAGCTGCCTTTGAAGGCTTCTTCCTACTTGGATCAAGATGTCAAAATGTCCTCAGTTCCTTTGACTCAGCTCCTGATTTAAGCAGGTCTTGGCGTATCTCCAGAATGAGATTAACTCCTGCTCCTTTTTTTGACTGCATTTTGCACTGTGAGTTACCAGTACCTGGGCCATGCTCTATACTTTTATACAGCCACCTGCACCTAGAGCAAGCAGCCAGTTTTGTGGACAGCTGGATTCTACTGGGTACAAACATCAAATCTAAAAATGAACTTCATTTTTTTTTTTTTTTTTTTTTTTTTGCTTAATCAAAGTGCTTGTTGTGCCTGAATTTTAGAAAAAAATCCAGATATAAAGTCAAGGATGTGCTTTTGACCTTATCTGTGAAGAGATCCTGCTTTGATATGTTACCTAATTTTCTCACATAGTCTCGGTCTCTGGTTCAGAGGACCCTGTTTCCCTCTTTTCTTCCTGAAGCCTTATCAGGGGAGTGAAGCTACATCCTGAGCCAATCATCTCCGTCATAGGAGTACTTCTCACATGACAAGCATAGGAATATAACACAAAAGTGACTTCTTGGATCATCAGGCTATCATCAGCCATTGTGCTCTATAACTCTATTAAGCTCAGCAACCTCTACTTTGAAAAGCAGACTTTAACCAAATTTGGTGTCTCCCTGGACTCTTACTGGAACACAATGCATGGTGACATGAGGGAAGAATGCCTTAATTAGATCGTATTTCCCTACAGTTTTATTTCCCTCTGGACAAATGCTGTAGGACTGACCAAACCCCCAAACCTAGAGGAAAGATTGCAAGAAAACCAGTGTTTTCTAAAACCTCAGGATTGCTCACTAAGGTGATCTCTTTCTTTCACTGACTCAGCACAGCGTGCAGTGCCACAGCATGTTACTGTAAATGCTGTTTTCCAAATGAGACATAAAATCAGATTTTTACTAGCTATTGTCATTAACACAGTCTTGTCACTGCTTGAAGACAATTCTAGTTTGGACAGTTAGTTGCATTCTTTTAGAGTATGGGGTAACTGAAAACAGTCTCAGACTAGGATTATTCTGTGCTGATATATTTTTTTATGTTCCATGTCACAAATCAAACAAGAAAAAATGCAGCTTTAAATAGTGTTTAGAACATGATACAATCAATAAGTTTTGCTGGAAGTTCTCTGGGGAATATCTCTTTATACAAAGCCTTTCTGGGGACAAAGCTTGTAAATAATTTATCCTAGAGAAAATGTTTTGCTATCTCTGTCTTTCTGATATACCAAAAGTTTGTCCAATTGTGAATACACCAATGAAACTGAAACTACATTTTTTTTTTTTTTTTTTTACTGCGATAAGAACACCCCTTTCAGAAACTCAGTCTTTGTGTTTTCTCAGCTATTCTACTTCACTTTTCTAAAGTATTTCTTATCATGTGCAGGCAAATTTTGCCTGCAGAAAACATCTTGCAGTCCTCCCGGAGTGCATTTCAATAGTGAATGAGGGCTCTCTGTATGTTTAAAGCCAGATTCCCTCAGCTACATTTGGAATTTCCTCCCAAACCACAAAAAGAGAAACAACTAACAAATGACATTTATGGCACAATGTATAACACACACCAGATATATATGAAATTTTTTATTTGGACCTTTCTAGCTAAACAGAAGCAAACAAATGTTTTATGAAATTCTCTATGGTTGCTATGGTTATTTTTGTCTTAATATCCATGTCCCAAAGGATTACCTCAGGTCAAGACGTTAGTCCACTGAATGCGTTTATTTAAACAGTAAGGTTATTTAGGGAAAAAAAAACAAACCAACAGAAACTTACAGACAAAAAGACGTATTAATATTTAATAATAATTGCTGCATTATTGTCTGAATTGTTTTGCAGCTGGTCCTAGTGCTATTTTCCTATAGCTTTCCAGTAAGAGTGTACCTGTTCCAGGTACGCTCCTTGTGTTTGAGCTCTCCATCATCCTTTCTTAAATGTGGAAATCTGCACTCTAGGTGTCCTGATTTTCAGGAGACATTGCCCTAGATTGCCTTGGACCTTGAACTTTACTGCCCTTTCTTCAGGTTTGAATATTTGCAGGCATTTGAAGCAACAATTTCAATACTCAAACTAACTTGCACAGGCAATGCAAAATGGGGACTTAATACTCCTGAAAGACAGTCAGAAATGTAAATCAGGAAACAACGGATGATTATATTTAGGCAGCTTTCCACATAGTCAAGATACTTCTGTCACAACCTGTATCATACTATGAGGCTGGCATCAGAATCCTGTCTGTATTCTGATAGAATAGTATCTTACTACTTGAATGGCCATATGGAATAAAGTTTTTAGTTTCATTTAAAACCAGCTAAAATTCTACTGGTGATTTCAGTAAGCACCAATTCTAAATTCTGCTGATTAGTTAGACACTAATTTCATTTTAAACTGCTCAACACCAATCAAAAATGTGCTTCTGAAATTCTTATTAGAATCCTGTTAGTGGTTTGGTCCTAAAAGTGCTCCAGAAAATCTTTATTTGTATAATAAAAATCAGTCAGAATCCAGCTTCCATTTACACCAAAAGCTATTATTTTACTTGGGAATGTAAAAGAAGGAGTCTGAAACCAAAATCCAGTTAAATAGACTGATGTTAGGAAATTCCTTTCGTGACACTTTGATATTGGCTGTATGTTTGACAGTTTGCTGTACCTGACAAAGAAAATGGGAGTCAGCTTGTAATTACCTGCTATACAAGCTCTAAAATATTACTGGGAGCTCGGAGGGGTAAGGGATTTGATTTTATTTGATTTGGTTTGGTTTGTTTTTTTAAGGAAAAAGACAAATGAGGAACAGCTAGTGCAAAACAGCTTAACTTCCTACATACTGCAATCTCTCAGTGAGTTCATCTTCTTTTGATGTTACTTGAGTGAGCAGAGCCTTTGTGTATTTGAGTTTCCAAGGCGAGGAGCAGAGGGACAAGGAGGAGCAACACTTGTGTTCAAACTGAATTCAGTGGCATTTCAGGGGAAAAAAACCAAGATACAGCATAAGACACAGTTGTGGCAGTGATTAAGAAAATAATAACCCCCGCCCCAAGTCATGGCACATGCTTCCCATATGTTTCCCCTGGGCATTTGCCAGATACAGCAGGATCTGGTGACATTGCTGTAGAGAGATTCAAGGCCTGAAAAAGCCTTCCTGCACTGGATAGGGTTGGGTGGGGTAGAGTATTGAAATGGGTGCCTGCTTCTTGTTTGATTTCCTGTTGAAAGGAGAAGCATTAAATAAAGCTGGCAGAAAGAACTCCCAACAGCTTTCTGTCAGAAAGCGTATTTCTGTTAGAGTTGAAAAGCTGGAGGAAAAAATGTCTTCTGAAATTTGGCCTTAGAAAAGTACAAAAAGGGAGAGTCTACTTCAACATGTATGTTCAACTTTCGAGAACACTTTTAAAGCAAATTCCCTGTTTGTTCCCACTTACCACACTCCAGTTCACATCACGAAGCGGTCTCTGAGCGAGAGAACTGGATTCCTTTCAGATTAAATTCAACTGGAAGATGTGCTCCAGAAGCACAACTAATATACTCCAAACGGTTACGAGTCTTTAAACCATGGGAACAGACTAAAGCTAGTGTGCAGCAAAAACCCAAAGACGTGTATAGTACAGATGTGAGGTCCTCAACACCAACAGCTTCTCACTGCAGACCCACTCCCGGGCTTCACAACTTGCTGATGTGGACACAGACAAAGCTTTCCAGAACAAGCTGTTCTGGTTTTCCAATGACTCTTTGCTTGATTTGTTTTTAATATATAGTATATTATGTAATGCAAAACTTAAAACTGCAATACAATGCTTTAAGTGACCTCAAAACATTGCATTGTCTTTCATAGAGTCCTTTGAAATAACTAGGTTTCTTTCCAAATGTGACTGAGAATAAATTGTGAAATCTGAAAATCCTTTACAATTCTGAATTCCTGTCATCTATACAGCTGTACAAGAGACCTGGATCTCTTTGTAAATGAATACCTTTGTGCTTTAAACACCTGAAACTTTCAGGCACAGTTCAATCTAATGGCCAGACTGCTGTGTGTAATTATAAATGATGGGAGGAAGCTGCTCCTCCCTCTGGTATTCCTTATAGGACAGGCAGTATGCTACAGATTTCCCACCGCTGCCAGCCCTCAGACTGCTCTGTCCCCGTAGAGCTAGCAGCTCCTGCACAGCTAAACCCCGAAAGTTACTGCCTTTAAACTGGCAGCCTGAGCTGAGTATTTATGGGGGGAAATGCCTGCCTCACACCTATAGGAGATGGCTACTTCAGCCATGAATCCTGTTCTTCACTAGGCATCATGTTCCCAAAACTGCCTTAATTAAAAGAAAAGAAAGAAAAGAAAAAAGAAAAGAAAAAAAAAAAAAAGGAGTTTCTTACAAAGGCAAAACAATGCTTTAAAGATTTGAGACTGCTCTAATTGCTTACATCGCTGTCTCTGTAAGCCAAGGAATGGACCCGTGCTCACATCTGGTAGTCAAAACTAAATGGAACCAGCTGAGAGAATACCCACTAGAAATTAAATTGTAAGGAAGATGGCTAAGCCAGAAGGACTTAAGTGAAAGGCTCTTTTTAATAATTCCCTTGCTTTGCACTCATGCCTTTTGTTTACTTTGTTTATTTTTGTAATAAGCAAAAACAAATGAAAATGTCCCAGTTGTTAGCATTTAGCAAAATGTGTCCACTGTGCATTTAGGAGTGCATTTTCCATCCCATTTCACAATAAGGACGTCATTCATGGCCAGCAGTACATCTATGGAATGCTAGCCTGCAGCTTTATGAATTGATTTTAAAATGTAATGGAAATACACTGTATGTGCACAGTAGCTAACTCTTCCAATGTTAATAACTGAGACATTTTCATTTGGCTTTTGTTTATGAAAAAGTGAATGGGAGGCTTAATCCTAAGAATAGCCATCTGACTGCTTGTGTTGAAACCAACCAAAACTGCCTGCTTATAGAGCTTTCTTTAGCATGGCCTGGCTCAGGCCACACTCAGCTTCCTTTTGCTTGTTTCATAAACTGCCAGACCATGCGGGGAGATGGGATGGTGTCTTGCTTTCATTTTTATACAAACATATTCTCTACCCAAAGCGTTTTGTCAAGTTGGTAGTTTCTCCCCTTTTTGTCAAAATTTATAAACAGAAATTTTCACTAAATTGGAAGTTGCAAGAAACAGCCCAGTTCAGCTCCTCTCCATCTCTAGAACAATTCAAACCCAAGTCATAGAAACTATAAAACTGAGTTTCCAAAGACAGGGCCTTGGTCTGCAGATTCATAAGAAGAACTTTCATGAATAAGACCTCTGTGAAATGTTGCCATTCATTAAGGTAACCTTTAAGACTGTCTGTTGCTTCCAAATTCAAAGAGGCAATCCATCAAAAGTATTATAAGAAAAAAAATATTTATATAAAGGAAATATATTAATGGAAATTTACTCCTGATATTACTCTAAAGGCAGCTTCACAAACAGTCTAGTGCAAAATCTTACCTTTTTTTTAACTTATTTTGATTGGGCTACAGCTAGGGGAATGTAATGAGCGGTATAATAATATAAACAACTATTCTTATTGGTGGATTTTAACTGGCAGAAACATTTTTTTGCATTGCAAAGAAAGTGATAGGAAAGTAGAACCTAATAAATAATGACATTACATTGCAAGGGACCTTTTAGTGATTTTCTGAGGGTCATAGATAACCTGAATACATAGTCCTTTCTCAGGGTAATGCACTGGTGATTGCTCTGAGGAGACATGGGGAAGAATGCACTTGTCCTTTGGAGAAAGTTTTGCTCTGCTTCTAAAACTATCCAAACAAAATGTGATGCTTCAGTCCAGTGGAACAACTCCATAGGAAATCCCAATTGTGGAACAGCAGATCTCAACCTCTGACTGCAAAGTTGTGATTTGAGGAGACATAAAGCAAAACTTCTGATGAGGAGGATCTAGCTCCACATCTGTCAGCTATAGCACCTCTGCTGGCCTCGTGGTGCACAGCAGCATAAAGCAAAGAAGAAAATAGCCCAAGTCCAAGAAGGAGCAGATTTTTAAAAGGAGCAGATTTTTAAAACTGCTCTAGAGCCTTGCTTGCAGCAGGGAGGGCTTGAAAGACACGGTGTGGCATGCATAGGTGGGGTGCAAAATCCCTTTGCCTTGCAGGCAAAGGCTTTCAGGGGCTAGGACACGCTGCTCTATTAGTGTTAAAGGAAGACAGTTATCCATCACATTCTTATTTTGCTGGTGATGCTGGTGCTCAGTGCAGAATACTTGCCCTAGTGACCTTGCAGTTTCAATGAGATTCATTCTCTTGGGTTGAAAGTGAGGAATTTGCAAAATCTAGACATTGTTCTATCCTCTTCTTTGAAAAGAATACAGATATCCCAGAGCTTCTCTGAGATAGGACTTCTCTGTGCTATTCCTTACTATTGCTGTGGCCCTATGCCAGCTAAAAATAGTGCTTCAGCCTCTCATTGTGATCCTGCGCCAAGTACAGCAATATGAAGGAAGCATCAACATAATCAGCACAATGTAGCATCTCTGAGCCAGCAGGGATATGTCACAGCTTTATGTAGAATCCCCTATCTTTTTATTTTATTATAGAGACCACAGACTGGGATATTATGGGTCACTCAAAGGTCATGTTACAAAAAGCATCTCCTTTTGGGAAAGATGAGCCCCTTTTTAGTGTGCTATTAGATTATTTTCCTTCTCTCAGTTGACTGCATGAAGGTGCAGAATGGATGTTTGTTTTCTGAATTCCTTAAAAATCTTCTTTTCTTCCTGTAATTTTCCCTTTGGCACCTGTTTGGAAAGAGGAACTTTTGAGGTTTAGACAAAGATTTATCTTCCTGGCCCCACAAATACAATAGTTTTAGGCTGCCCTGCTAACTGATGAGCCCAGTCAAAAGCAGCAAGACTTGAACTCCTATGCCTAAATTACATGTATATGCCAGATTTGTGCATCCAAGTCATGCCTGTACACGTGAAATTATCATGCGTACTTGTAACACTTACATTCCATTATGAAGCATTCCTATCAACAGTTCCTTTGTGTTTGTCTCTCCTTGCACACCTCAAGGACCCTTATGCCGTAATGCTGCATGAAACGGTACACACATAATCTCTTGTCTATCAAAGCCAGGTAGAATTAAGTTACTGGCATTTCTTGTATTCATTGGTTTCTCTGTGGAAGATAGGGAGCTAAGGTCACTAGGGACTGAGCTAGTGACCAGGGCTGCCTCAGTTATACAGTTTAAAATGGATGTCAGTGGCTTGGACAAGGAAACAAAAATGGATGTTTAGCTTGAATAGAGGAAGAGCTTTGACACAGAGTTCCAGAGCATTGCAGAAATCAAATTGGTGAAATCTAGACTGCACAAATGGATGGTCATATAGGTGAAAGATTGGTTGAACAACCATGCTCAAGGGATTGTGATGAGCAGAAAGAAGTCCAGCTAATAGCGGCTACTAGTGGTGTCCCACAGGGATCAAAATTAGGCCCAAGTTTGTTTATTACCTTCAATATTGAGCTGAACACTGGGATGAAGTACACTTGCGGTAATTCTCAGTCTGTATCAAACTGGGAGGATCAACTGCACTGTGGATGGAGCTGCTAGTCAGAAGGACCTCAACAGATTGGAAAATGCTCTGACTATGCCTTCAAGTTCGAAAAAGGCAAATGAAAGCTCCTGCATCTGGAATGACTTAACCCCAGGCAACAGTGCAGACTGGAGGCCAAATGGATAGAAAGCAACTTTGCAGAAAAGGACCTGGGGGTCATGGTGGATAGCAGGTTGAACATGAGCCAGTAGTGCTCATTGTCTACTGGGAATGGTCTCTGGATCATGCTGACTTCTGAACCATGTTTGGGCATTGCCTGGGAGAATACTGTTTGGCAAGTGCCTGAAACATGGCAAGGACATTTCACAATTTGACAGTATAAATGATTACATGCCAGTGCCTGGGAATGATCTCTGGTAGCATTTAGCTTATTAGGTTATTATTTACACCTAACATGTAAACCTGTAATATAAAAGAGTGTGTCAACATGAGTTTCCCATCTCACAAGTGGAAATAGAAGAGAGAGGCATATTTCAAGGGTTCTTTTCACACAAAATCTCATGTTCAAAATGTTTAATAGTAATGCCCACGTTGGCTTCTTTGGTACTGGCATCATGGAAGATTCAGGTAGCACCACCTGGCACCAATCTGGAGTAGGGGAAGGTCAATGCTTCCTCAGCGTTTCATTTCTGCATCTTCCTCTCAGCTGACCATCAGCATCAAATGCTCCCTTACGTCTAGTCTATTCCTGCTCTAGCATATTTTGTGTCACTTTTTTGTCCAGCCTACAAATCATATGTGAGTGTTTTTTGAAAAGTTGCTTGGTTTGCCCAAGATTTTGAGATGTATAACATGCCTCTTATTAATGAAAGGTCCTGGCACTGCCATCTGAGCAATTATGTGTGGGTCATGCATGGGAATAGTATTGTAGGGCTTTTCATTGTGGAACAATGCATGTTTGGAAACCTTTGATATGATCATTTGACCATGAAACTCAGTCTTGGGACAGCCAAGATTTTCCAAACAGCCTCAAAATTAACACATTTTCACAATAAATTCAATCTTTGGAGAATCATTTGACATAGCCTATGTGTGGCAAAAGATTACATCATCTCGGAAATCCCCATGCTATAGAATGAGCCCTCCTTCTTCAATGGGAGGAGGCAGCTGAGGCAAGCTGGCCCTCTTGCTTCCCCACAGGTAGCCCTGACTGTTTTCCCTTTCTTCTGTTTTTGGGTGTAAGAAAATTATGTTCTGAGACATGTGACTGTAATTGTACGCAAATGCCCATGGTCTATTACGATATATATTAATTTAAGCAGGAATGAGATTAGATTTACAAGCTATCCCCCATTACATATTTGTTACAATTTCCTGCTATTGTTGTAGATGTGTTTTATGAAGCAATAGAAAGCTTTGATGTAGAATTAACTGAATGTGTTTTACATACTCAGGTTTTGTTAGCAGTGGTTTCATGCTCCTGGCTTTGGTCTCAATGTACAAGAACACTGAATGAGAATTTTCAAATATTTATATATAAATTTTAAAAGGGAAGAAGATATAAGCTGTGAGCCTGCCTACTGCTTGTATGGCAAAATTTAATACAGTGATTTCATAGCATGCAGAAGTATGGTCTTAATTATAAAAATACTGTAAATCCACTATTTCTCTACAGTTGGCTTTACATGCACACACATACACATGCACATCTATGTATGTACAGAAGCTTCTGTAGCAAGTGAGAAATAATCAAATTTAGGCCAGATGGTTGCCCTTAGAGAAACCAATAAGAAGTTGAAATAGTTAAAAAATGTTTTATCTTTTATAAAAAGACTGAAATATTGACATTTCAAAATTCCTTAACTTGAAAAATCAAACCTTCTCCTTTCTTCATGGCTTCCTGCTTTGGCACATTGCTTCTTTCCTGCTTATCCAGCTGTGTACCTCCTTAGCTGCTTACCTTTCTATATTTCTTCAAGTGGAATAATTCAGGAACGAAATGAAGAATCACAGGAATAATTCAGGAACGAAATGAAGAATCACAGGAAATACTAAAAAAAAAATCCAACAACCCAAAACCACCTTCTCTGTTTCTTTCAGTTTGTTTTGACAAAGTGTGAAAAAAAGTTTGTTTCTGAATTTATTAAGTTCAGAAAATTCTTCATATTTTCAGAGTGAAATATACAGATATGTTTATGGTTTTGTAGGTTCATCAACTGAACAAAGCTAAAACAGGGTGAGGAAAAAAATTTGTTTCCAAAAAGAAAAAATATACTAATAGTTCTGAATTTTCTTTCTACTCCTTCACTTTTATTAATTTTGTATTGATGTTCTTGTATTCTTTTTAGGAATGATAGATAACTCAAACCACAAAAATCTAGAAAAAAAAGTTTGAAACTTTTAAATTTATTTATTTTCAATTGAAAACTGAAATCCATCATAACTATTCTTTATGAAAAGATTTATTTGAAAGATCATCAGAATTATTTTTAAAAGGCTTTAAAATGAGGTACTGATGATGAATTCAGAAATACATTTGCTGATGATGGTCAAGTTTGGTTGCTGGTTTTGTGAAATGATGGGCTTTCTCTTTTGCTGGTGGCTCTTTTTCTCTAAGCAGGGAAAGGAATAAAGTCTTGCACCCATTCACTCTAACTGTAACCTCTTACCTGAGATTCCTGTACCAGGATTTTAGCTGTCCTGATCTACCACTGTAGTAAATACAGAGAGCTGAGCACTAGCACAGAGTGATCCAGATTTGAGATTGACTGTGTTTTGTTGTTGTAATTGCTATATTTACTAGAACTTTTATTTAATATTTTTATAGCAAAGAAATCCCACAAAAGCCTAGTAGAATTACATTTCTTTTCAAGGAGAGCTAAGAGAACAATGGATTTGGATAAAAATAAATGAACTAGTTAACATGTATGTCTTGCAGATAACGTTTAGCACCTAACTGTACAACTCTAATTTTACTTATGCTACACCATGCTCTAGACAATCCATTACTGGCTGGTTTGAAGAAAGAGATATTGAAGTTATTTCTGCAGATGCATGCTTTTACCTCAGTAGAGGTTAAAAATGTAGTACACAGAGAAAAATTGTTAGAAAATTATGTGAGACTGAACTAGAAAAAAATGATAGTCTAAAATAATTATATTTGCAGATCTTGATAACATCATGCAGTTCTGATCAGTTAGAAAAGGCAGAGAAGGTCTAGAGTATATACGGGTAAGTAGAACAAGGATAATCACATCTATGAATAGCCAACTTAAGTTCAATATTTGGGTACAAATTCAGTTCCTCAAAATGGCATGAATGAAAGCAATTGAAAGATATATTACAACCTCTTTTCGTTCTTTCCAAACCTTTTCCAAAGAAATAATTGACACAACTGTTGGAATGGCTTTTTCCCCACCTTTTTGCTTTCTTGAAATGTGACATACTTAAATTGCATCAAGAAAGGGTCTTATGAAAATGGGATTTTTTTTTTTTTTTCACTTTTTGCTACCGAAAAGCTTCTTAAAATGACAGGCTTTAAAATATTTGACTTGAAAATACTTTACTTCTTTTAAAAATGATGTAATGTTCCTTACATAAGGCACAAAAGGTTTTCATCAATTTGTTTCAGGCTCTCACATTGCTGTATATTGCATGATTAAAGCTGAGTAACACTGAAGTAAAATTTCACATAAAAGTTTATTCATAATATTCCTTTCTTTGCTTCATTTATGGATTTTTTGAAGAAAGAGACATTTTTGGAGAGACGGAAAGTTAAAAAATAACATTTCTATGGAGCAGTTCAACTTACTGCACATCTGGCTTTCAAAATAACGCAGACTACCAGTTGCAGCCATTTATCTCTGCTGGTTACAAAAGGACCTGGATGACTGGTCCAGAGGCATGTATCTGAACTGACAATGTCTAAAAGTAGATGAGCCGAATCCTATCCTTGTTCCTGCAGCAGGGGAACAAGTGGGAGCCCAGGTTTCCTTTTGCTCTTTCATTTGTATCATCATGGTTAAGGATGGGGTTACAAGAGTCCACAAAGCACTGGCCTAGTTGGCTCAATAACAAGTGGCATTTCAAACAGGAAACTGCTGTTGGCGGGTATAAAACTCACATAGTGTTGAAGAAACATGCTGAAGGTGAAGGCTTACCCATCCTTTCCTTTCCTTATAGGTAGGAGAGGAAATGCAAGGCCACACTAGTGTGCAAGTTGAACCCCAGAGCCAGGAGCAGGTTAGCTCCATCTATAGTTGCGCTTGCGAGACCAAGGATCAGTAACTGCGAGGTGGTTGAGCTGGATTGTGTCTCCGTAAAACTGTGGAAATGCTACATTATGGGCCTCTTGTTCCCTGAATAAGCATGCAGCTGACATGCCTTTGAAGTACACGCAGCTGTACATGTTTATCCCTTTCTGCCTGATACGCAACAGAAGATTAGTATTTCTTTGTTAACTGTGCTTTTCTTCTCCCACAGCTCTCATTTCTAATTGTTTGTTTATTAATTAATAATATACTACACAGGATTAGATAATCAGGAAAACTGGCATAATTTACAGCAACATTTACTACATTCATCTTTGGTTTCAGGCAAATTGCATTTTCATTCCAAGGTTTTATGGCCAAATTTTTATTTCCATGCCTTTGCTAATGAAGACTGTGGCTAAAATACAAGATAAAATAAAATTTTATGATCTTAGCTGCAAGTTGGTGTAAGGTCATTAGATTTGGCAGTCATGCTATACATACTTGGAGTTCAATAGCCAGTGATTGTTTCCAATTTGATCCACTTGGGCTTTTGTAACAATAAATGTTAAGCTTTCAGATTTTACAATATTGTAAGTTCGAGGGAAGCATTAAGACTAAATATAGGTTCAGTTTTTACCTCCTTTGAATTATTTTTTTCTTTTTCTTTTTCTTTTTCTTTTTTTAAAAATTTTTGTACTTCTTGCTGCTAGTGAAGCTGTCTTCCTAGGGTGTAAAGAATGAAACTTTGAATTCATAGACTAACAACATGTTGAGCTATGCAGCTGCATAGAGCTGAATCAGATCGGTATGAACATAGTGCCTATATAAGGGAATTTGTGCACTTGAAAATTAGGTCTAGCAATTCAAAAAGTAACATTATTTTCCTCAAATAAGCCCTGAACCATTATTTTAACATGGTGTTAGGAAAAGAAGAGTGATACTGTTTTCAGAGCAGTAAGAATCTTGTCATATTTGTCTTCTAACAGAAAAGATTGGGGGGTTTCTGTGAAGTGTAGGAATTTGCTTGGGTTATTGGTTTTCGTACTTTTGTTCCAGTCCCTCTACTCCCAGCTTTTTCCTTTCACTGTTCACTAAGTAGTCTTTCCTCATTTAGATCTAAAACCTTAAATTTTTTTTTATTTTATTTTTACTCTGTTCCTCATACATAGGATTCATAGCTATATTTTACCAATTTAATCTTTAAGATCTGATTACTCTATTTCTTGTCTATTATACCATTGTCTAGAATTTCACTGTTGACTTTTTACACATCATGTTTTCTATCAGTCCATCTAAAATTCTGACAAACCGGTTTTCAGTAATGAGCTGGCTGTCTAAATATAGATGCCATCTCTATGTATGGTAAGCCCAGGAGACTGTCGGATGAGTTTATATGCACGTAGGTGCACCAGTTTTTATACTACTACTGTGTTAAAAAATAAAGTTTCAAAATTAAGTCATTGATTATTGAGTTCAGATAAATCAGGACTAGATCTCAACACCAGAATCCCTTCTTTCAAGTCAAGCTTAATATTCACTAATGAGCAATAGTAGAACCAAAATCTCGTTTTCCTTATATGATACTCCAGTACTTGTTATTTGTGTGGGTCCAAATTTAGAAGAATTACTTTAAGAAGGTATGCAGGTTTACTAATAAACTGACCTTTTTTTTTCTGTGATATCTGCCATAGAATTCATGCATGACTTATTCTTGCAGGCAGTACCTTGTCACCAATAGTATGGCTTGCATATTTTAAAAGTAGTCTATTGACGACTAGCACAGTAGTAAATTTCTGAAAGTTACTCAATAGTGGGAGGAATTAAAAAGGATAATTCAGATCTTCAAAGTAAGGGAGTGAAACATTTATTTTGTAGTGAACAACTAGAAACCCAAAACCAGGACAGAGGATGTTTACTTTGCACATAGAAGTCTTGGCCTGGCGGTATACTCTTACTCAAATTATTACATGTGATCTTTTAAGGCAAATGATCAGGCAAGCACTGAAAATATGGATCAGCTATTTCACTCTGTTATCAGTAACTGCCTTCTAAGTTGGTATTTAATAGACATATTTATTTAAGAGGCAAGTCCTGCCCATGTTTAGGCAAGACAGATTCCTGTAGAAAAGTTGAAAAAGTTCTAAAAAAAAAGTTAAATTCCTCCTTTGATGAGAGAATGAGGCTATCCTGCAGTGATCAGATTAACTTGCCAACTGACCACAGCTTTGAAGGCTAGCAGCATGCTTTGCACATACTGTGAGCCACTGACTTCATCAGATGAAAGTTTAGTAGTTCTGAATAAACTTAAAAACTGAATCATGAGCTCTGTGTTGACATGTGCTGCTTTCTCTAAACAACATTTAAAGCTCCTTAGCAGGCTTTTTCTTTTGAGAACTGGTATGTTTGGGGGTTTCCAGAAGTTGCTCGACAATTTTTCTGCCCCCTCCCTAGTTTAAAGTATTTCTGATAGTCTGAGGTAATTCAAGGTTCACTTAGGATGCAAAGCATAAGAATGATTCAGAATTCAGTGATTAAGGATGTCACATTGGTAAGGGGAAATCTTAAAGCCCATCTTTGCTTTAAAGGATTGGGCAAAACATAAGCACATCCTTTGCATGAATGCAGGGAATTAGGTGCCCCCTTAAACCATTACATTTTATGGTTATATATCAATCTGTAATCTCTTTTTGCCTAATGACCCTTTTTAAGGAGAGCTTGAGAAGGAAAATATGAGAGAACTCCCTTGACCCACAGATCTATCTGCAGCCTTTTTCAAACTCCCCATTTTAAGTCTTTTGTTAGGAGACAAGAGACATGAGTCCATATATCCAAAAGACTAAAGAAAGAGCTGAAATGGCATCTCTCACAGGCTAATTGAATGCTGAGATCACTGTGCATGGCCAACAAATGTAGTCCTTCTCTGTGTTTGAAATATGCTTCCCATAAAGCCTCCGATTCCCTTGCATTTCAAATAAGAATTAAAAGAAGACAAAACAAGGCAGTTGGCTCTTTTTTTTTTTTTTTTTTTTGTCTCAGTGAAAGACAGAAGAACTGAAGGAGCTAGACCTTTGGATCTTTAACCCGGATCATACCTCAACAGAGATATCCTGATAGCCTGTAACAGCATGTGAACAGCCTGTCAGCTGACAGTGGTGGCTACCAACCACAAACTTTTACACCTCCTTGACACTTCAGACTCCTCTGAATCAGAGGGACTCTGACTTCATTGCTGTCAGGGATAAAATTCTTCTTGACTTTAGCTGGGCCAGTATTTTGTATGCATTTTAACTGCCAAAAGCTATAATTGCCCATGGCCTTGACCTCTATATACACAACACTGTGGTGAAGGTGCTAGGCTTAAACTCAAGGGATATGGGGTCAGTTCCCAGCTCTGTGGATGGTTTCCCCATATAAATGTTTTACCCTGAAATATCTAGCAGGACACTTTATCTATGCTGTGTTTGCTCCCATTTTCTCATCATTTATCTGTTCTCATAAATTCTTTAGAATGTGTATATTTACATCTTCTAATGCAAGGTCTCTTTTTTTTGTTGACATTTTCATTTGTAAAGAGTGTTTCTTTAAAAATCAGTTTTACTAAGTTGTCCATGCCAATAACATCTATTTTCAAGTCACCAGAGCATCTTGCAATCATTACATATGCATGCTGCCTGATCTTTGACTTTCAGTCTGACCAGTTAGGCCTGAGAAAGCCAGAACAGTTAGCAATTGCCTCTGCTCCCCCGATTCATGTGAAGCCACTCAAATGTCTCTTAACCTTGTTTTTTCTGTGGTTTTGCTAGCACAATGCGACTATACTAATGGAACTCCTGTTTTACTTTAAATCTCTCTAAGCTTTGTGAATACAAACTAACGCATATTTTAACATTCATGTTTGACCAAAACACTTCCTAAACAAAGCTATTTTCAGGATAAGGAGACCAAAGTTCATACAGCATTGGATTTTCAGATGCCGATAAAGGAGTTTCAGACTTTGCCTATATAGGAATCTTAATCTACAGGTTGAAGAAAAAAACCCTTTCAAACCATCTCAGATAATCAAGTCTACTGCATCTATCCTATATATGTATCTCAAGATAGGTTTTCAACATGTTGACTACAAATGAAATTCCACCCATTTTTCCCACCTGAGAAGTCAAAGGAATACTATCCATTGCTGTGTATTTGCTGATATTTGGTATGTATGCTTGCTTTCCCCTGCTAGTCTAAATGCTTCCATTAGGTTCAGCATGAAGAGCAGTCCCGAAGACAACAATGAAATCTGAGCTACAGAGACAGCAGGAAACATTTGCAAGCTGTGCGAGGTCCAGCAATGACACTTAAACAAAACATCACGTTTTGCAGGAGAACACTGCATGCTGATCACTTATGAACTAGACCCCCTCCCCTTTCAGAGAGGAGACAGTGTTCATCTCAAAGGGGAAGATGAACTCCTTATTCAAAGGAGTACATGGAGAAGTAAACATCAAAAAACTAAAGCAAATCAAAATCAACACTTTGAGAAGCTTCCCTGAACTAAAAGATCAGATGGAGGTGTCAGAGAAGGAATGAGAAGGAGGAGGGAGGGAGATACAGAGGAGGTTATTCACACTGTCTGACTTCAGGCGTCCAGTCCAGGCGTCTTATAGACAACTGAGACAGCTAGGTTCCTGCAGAGGTCCCTTTGAGGTCTATTTTGATTAATTTAAAGGAATTGGCTCCCTAGTTTAGGATAGTTTGGCTATGTGAATGTCCCCCAAATTATTACCTTTTAACAGCATTACTGAGAGGCTTTAATTTCCTATGCTATTTACTTGCATCATAAATCCAAATAACAACAGTGGGGTTCAGAAACGGGGAATGAAAAAGCAAAAATGTGCTACTTAATTATGGCCTCGGTATAACCTCAGATATATTTATCATCCCCCTCTTATACTGACTTCTGTAAGACAATAGAAGGCATTTGAACTTATGCAGGCTACTCCCTAAGAAATAAAAGCCAAGTTGAATCACTGAAAGGTGAAGAGCAGTCTTGAAAACAAGTCTGAGTACCCTGAGCCAGTTGACCTGTGCGCTATCTGTCCACTTTGACTGTTTCCCCAGCTTCAGCCTGAGCTGAGAATATTCACAGTGCTTAAACAAAGGTGAGCTGCCCAAAGAAGCTGGGGAGCCATCAGCACATATTGTATGATCTTGAGTACCCAGCTGAAGCTTGTGTTCTGGGATGGCTGGTGTTTATAGTGCAGGTTTGAAAGTAAACGGCTTTTGGTTTGTAAGTCTGTGTTCTGAAAAAGGGCTGACATCCTTGCTGAACAGGCATTGCAGACACACCCATTGAACCTGATGTGCTGCAGGCAGGAAAGACCCCACCAGTGCAGCTCCACCTTCGGTGCCCTGAAGTGTGGGGACTCAGAGGGGAGGGGGCATCCCCCAAGCTCTACAGCTCAATATGTTCCTGTTTCCCAGTGAAGAAGCACAGATTTCACCCAAGAAGTTTTGCTAAGAGTGGAAGATTTCCTCCACTGCCACTCCCATAAGATTTAACTGTGGTCTCAGATACTCGTCTTTTCTCGGTCCCATTCTTCCTGCCAGCAGTTATTCTTCACTCAGAAAGAGTCTATTTTTTTCAAATCAGATTGCTAGTAGATATTTGTTACTGTGAAATCTTCCAGGCTTAGTGGGGTGGGGGTTGTGTGTATTTGATCCATGCCCTCCACTCTTTCCTTGGTTCATTGTTTTTTTCTAACCAATTCTCTCCACTGAATAAATTGTTCAAATGTGTTACTGCCTTTGGGACAACTGTGAGGTTCTTGCTGTCCTGCTACTGTCAGTAAGCTCCCAGGTTTGACTTCTGTGTCAGTAGCATGGTTAGAATACAGGGCATGTTAGAAAGAGGTTAGAGTGTCACAGGTTTATAGAAATCAGGACAGGACTATTTCTTTTCCAAAATGTAAAAACTTTGTGTGGGAGTTCACTGCACCAACATGAAATCAAAAGGAGCATTTACAAGATCAATTTACTACTTCAAGAATGTTACAAAAATATGACAGTAAAGATAAAAGAGGCTAATCCAAGATGGTGCAATAGCTTTCATCATCCAGTTTCATAAATAACTAATCCCACTCTCAGAGAAAACAAACATACCATGTTTATTTTCATATAAATTCTTTTAAATTGTAGTGTTGCTCTTTTCTTAAACGTGACTAATTATTTTCTGCTACCCCTGTCAGCCCAGTTTTCATCATAGCGTGTTTTCATATCATGTGACTCAGTTGATGTGGCTATTCCACTCAGTAAAAAAAAAGAGGCATTGTAATACATTTCTTAGGCATGTGCCTGTTTCCATCAGGTATCCGTTTCCTGTGTCTCAAATTTCCTTAGTGCAGAAGCATAGTTTTCATGTGGCTTCACTTTTTGAAGGTTTCATTCTCTCCTTGATATGTACCAGAGGTTTGGCTATTTGAGCAAAAGGAAATAATTTAATGGACAGCAATCATATTCCTGGCCTTCTGTCTGGACATTAGATATTCCACACAGTTTAAAAGAGATCAGAGTAGTTTCATGATAGTTGCTGCTAAATTTTTAAGAGTTGCTGTGATGAAATGATTCCTAGCCAAAGCATGAAGAGGGATGTAGCTGTGGTCTCCTACATTCAGCCCAGGGTGGTATATGGGCTTCCAAGTAATAATTTTTTCTCTCAGTAATCCGTTAATTTAGAAAACCTGCCGTAACTGCAAGTGGTTTAGGTGAATCGCTGGATTCAGCACATCATGATTTCCAGCTTTTCCTGGGGGATATGTTGCTTCTCCTATGTGTCCTATCTGGCACAGGAATACCATTATCAATTAAGAAAAGGACTGGGTATTGCACAATGCAAATATCATGAAACAGAAAGCAGAAAACCCTCTTCCCTCTATGCTCCCAGAGGAAGGACACAATTTAGTGCAAAGTTTATATCTCTTCTTGAACAGAGAGGTAACATTATCCATTAACAGCAAATGTTTCTTTCCAAAATACCAGCATTGTGATTACACATCTTTTATTAAAAAAAAAAAAAAAAAAAAAAAAAAAAGATATTTTAACTCTTTGAACTTAAAATTCTTTCTAAATATGCTCCCATTATACCATGAATGTAATAAACCAAAAGAAAATAGTTTTGCATTCCTCTCAGGCCCTCTTATTTCTTCACCGTATATGCACTTAAGCATGTCTTTACATAAGTCAACAAGATAACTTCTGTTCATAAAGATGACTGGATGTCCACGTGTGAGGAACTCTTGTCAGATTTGTCCATAATTCCAAAGTACATGTTTTTTTATTCAAGCATATTATATACATGCATCTATATATAATTGTGTATAAACATTAGTTAGAACATAGTAACCTAAGTAGTAAAATTATGCACACCACACTGTGTGCATAATGAATATTAAGTTGTCTGTTATCTTATCAGAACCCTGCAGTAAGTACATTTTAATCACATTTTCCAGGTCTGTGTGTTTCTCATGCAGCATTCAAAGGATATAAAAAGATTTTAGTAAGAAATTTCAATGTTTTTAATGCATTTGTATGGGAAGCATAACTTCACATTCCTACATGTTTACTGTACTTTCCATAATACCTCAGTTGTCAGGAAAAAACAGGAAAATACTAAAAGAAAAATAGTTTAGATTAAAAGACTGAGCCCCCCTATGGATATTCTCAGATCCATTGAATTCTTTCTTCTGGGGAATCCTCTGATGGATGCAGAGGCTCATCGCCTACCCGCAGCATTGGCAGGAAACCCCACACCTTGAACAAGATGACCTCAAAGAAGCTGCTGAGTGTTCTGGCTTTTTCTCAGACCTTTTTCTCCTGGGGCCAGATCTGCACTGTGTGAACATTAAAGATTTCATGGTGCTCTTCAAAAGGGAGCCAGCCCTGCACTCCTTAACAGCAGTCCGCTTTGCCTCAGGAATTAAAGACTGTAGGAATTGACCTCAGAACAGGACTTCTACCCGAAGCTGATGAGAATTTTCTTTCCTTGCCCCTGTAATTCTACATGCCATGTACTAGCTGGTCCTCCCATTCTCTACAATCCCAAATACAATGCCACTTTTTCTGCAGCTTTCCCATCGTTTTGGGTTCAATCATAGGAACATCATAATAATTACACTGAGTCTGACTCTAAATTACATTAAGTTTTCTTTACAACCAGTTTCTAAAGCCTCTTTATACTGCTAGAATAATGTATGCGGACCTCAGTGTAAATAAAAATCATCCTTTTTTTTTTTACTTTTTTTTTTTCTCAAAGCACCGTGTTTGTTCCCCAACAAAAAATAAGGTAGAACAGCCATGGCAAAAAGCGTGATCCATCTGTCTCCTGTCTTAGCAAAGAATGCCCTGAGAACTGGTGCTACCAAGTTTTCTCTCTCACAAACAAATCTTAGAACCATTTGCTGGATATAATAGAGCAATGTTAAAAATTTAAACTAAACTATAGTTGTCAGGATAAAAACACAAAGTATATTTTGTGATTCATTACCTCATTTTTATTGCATTTGTCCACTTTATTACTCCTTTGCAGTTCAGTAATTTTTGACGGGTTTTCCAGTCATTAGTGACAATGAAAAAAAGTGAACAACAGAAATGATAGAGCCACAACAAAAAAGGCAATCTATTTTAAAACTGGTTTAGCCAAAAGAGTTCTTAGTGGTCCTGGTCAAGACAATTAGGTCTATTACTGACAAGCCATGGTTTTGGAATAATGATGTCCTCTAAATGAGATAAAATTACTGTGCATGTCTAACAATACGAAAAGAATGGAAGGAACAAAAGCAGATGTCACACAGTTGGTTTTGCAGTGGAAAGAGCTTTCTTCTAGAAAAGTTCCTAAATTTTTCTGTGAAAAAATTGAGCATTTTTTTTCTCCTGATACATCATTTGCTTCCTAAGGAAATTTCTTTTCCATTTTTTTTTTTAAAAAAAGAGGATACATGAAATTCTAAAAGTATACCTTTGAAAACTGAAATGCAGTTTCAAAGGAACTGTTGTGTCTATTGCCACTGGACTTCCTGGGTGTCTGACATTGCTCTTGCTCTTTAGTAGCACTCGGCTGAAGTCTTCCAGAAAGACTTATTTCAAGATGAGCCAGTAATATACACTGTCTTCAACAACGTGGACAGATCTGCTCCATGGGACACTGGAATAGCCCAAATGGTCTGAAAGTGTGAGGAGAAACACCAGAAGCTTCTTGTTCTTTAGACACATCTTCCATAGTTATTTCCATAATACTAATTTCCCATAAAATGGGAATTAACTGAAAAACGGTATTTAACTAAAATCAAGTAAAGTTTTTATTTAAAAATAGTTAGAATTATAGACATTTAAATATGTATATTGGGTTTCATTTTTATGGACTGAAATCCATTTTCAGCCATCTAGCTTCATTCTATTAGTATGAAGTGAAGAACAATTCTCAGTAAGGAATCAATTGTGAAAAAGAACAGCTGGAAGACTAGATTTTAAGGGAAAGACATAAAAATTCATTTTGCTTTTTGTGAAAGTCAGCAATGGCCTTTTAAATTGTTCACTTGCTCCTGGTGTTGCTAGTTTGAAGAAAACAGCATTTGGGCAGTTTTAAATAAGGTGTACATACTAGGCTCATCCCACTTCAGGTAAACAGTTGTGCCATTTAAATAGTAACCAAGGCTCATTTTGTTTCTAAAGGCAAAGTATGGACTTCCCTAGAAGACTGTTCAATTTTAAGTGAACTTATTCAGCCTTTGCATACTTCCATATCTTTCTTTAGATATATAATTCAAGTGTCTTCTACATGTACCTAAGGCTAAGTGTGCAGAATATCTGTATCTATGCATATCAGGAATGCAGTTTCTAAACTATGAAAAGAAAGTTTTATCAGCCATTCTGCTAGCACTCCAAAGCAGAATATTCCACATGAATTTTGCTTGACCTTTAATGATTAATGCAGTCTTTGCTCCAGAGTGGCAAGTAAGATCAGGGTCTTTGGACCACTAGCTTCATCCCATTAGAAACTAAAATCTCCACTCTGTTGGCTGCTGCATATGCAGCATTTCTGTGAGAGCAAAAGATCTGGTGAACGTAGGATATGTGATGAGGTGAGGAGCCTAGCAGGAAATGATAAGTCTGTGGACCACTCATCTGCCATTTTCAGTCTCTTCAGAGAGTTGCAACTCAATCAACTCCAACCTTAACAAGTTTTTATTATACATACTATGATTATTTATATTATAATACAATTATTATTATATTTATTATTATATATATTATTATACAGTTTCATAAAGACTATTTTGAAAATTAATTGAATGCATCACTTAGTTGTGGTGCATAAGGCTTTGCAAGATTACAGATTATGTTGTCATTTGTCGCATTGTGTTTTTATTGTTCTATTTTGATGTTTTCAATAGAGCATTTTCTTTAATTATAGTGCAGTATCTCCTTTTAGTAGAAGTAGAATTTAAATGAACTTATGAAAAAAGCAAAAGACTGGAAAACAAGCCGCCAAGTCAGTCACTCCTGGCTGTGGGGCAATCCTTTATGCATGAGATTTTAGAAAATTCACTTCCTTACATCAGGAGCTCATTTTCCCTGGCTGTAAAATCAAACTAGCACTTCTCCCTACATTTATTCTTTCATAGAAAGGATAAGAAAAAGAATGAATCACTTATGACAGATTTTATTGCTCTTACTGTCTGTGTCACCAGAGTGCATTCTGATAAACCCAATATATTTTAGACTTATTGTTACACTACATGTCAAAACAACGTCAAAGATCAGTCACTGTTCCAGGGGCCAACCAGTGATTTTGGCCCACAAGTCTTAAATTATTTTAGCTTCTACAAGATGACTGCATCCTACTCATCATTGGGAATAATTCCTGGTAAAGGTTATACTGTAAACTCTCCAAGTCATTTAGCAGAGAGTTAGTTTGCTCGGGCTGCTCAAACCACTCAAAAGCACATATGACCAAGAACCAGCTCCACTGACTGCACTTGTGCTTTGACTGTATTTGCGCTTTGATGATGTTTAATGTATTGGTATAAATGAAGCCATTAAGAAAGGATGGGATGGGATGGGATAGATTAGATAGGATAGAATAGGATAGGATAGGATAGGATAGGATAGGATACAATGCCATATGATATGACAGAACCCTAGTGGACAGCCTATTGGTTTACTCGTACCCATATCGCTGGAGGATGAATCCAACTTACTAACAAGTAAGAAAAGGTACATAGTGTATAAACCAAGTTTTTTCCCATAGCAGTGATTGCTGTTTCTGAGAAAGCCAAATTTGCTATCAGACATTATTGTGCTCAAATGAAAATGCGGACACAGGTGCTTTAATACTTGAGCTGGGATAAGTTTTACATAGCTGTAAAATGAGCTTCAGCTTTTAAGTTACTGTCTTTTTCTTTACAGTAATAATCTCTTCACTTTTACAAGCTCTATATTATTTTTAGGTAAGAAAACACTATAAAGTTCATGTTTTATTGTTCCTTGCAGTTACATAAATTACATTTGGCCAAAATAAATCTAATTCCTACTGTGAGAACCAAGAATCCAGAATGTTGATTTTCCTCCAGTTATAAACAATGTGAAGATATGTTATCCTGGGTCAGAATTTTCCAATGTACAGCAAAATATATAACTCACTTTTAATAACAAAACTGTATATATCATTAAAGTTTCCTACTCCATGGAGCACATATTATGTTTCTCTGCACAGCAAGGGATATCCTTTCTATGTACCACAATTTCTAAAATACTGTTTGACTGAATGAAAAATATTTTAGTGATTCATTAGTAAAACAGCTGTCATTTTGAAAAATTATTCAAATTAGTCTGTATTTTCATTAGTAGTATCAAATTCTTTTTGCAGACACTTTTTCTTTTTTCTTTTTAGATCTAGTATTGCAGTACAATTTTGTCCTTTTTTAATCCTCTTGTTGCCATGGTTTTTGGAAAGGGAACTTTGGAGAATTATTTATTATTTTGATTTCTTCTGTGGTTGCTGGATGTTAGAGACACCTCCTAAAATTTAACATGCCTAGTTAGGAAATCCTTGATGTTCCTTATGATACTTTGATTCATTAAGTTTCTAATTTGGAGTTTTCCAAGCCATAGACTTTCCCAAAAAACTATTGACAGGATTTTCTAAATCTCTTGGCTTTGCTCTAACACTAATTCCATTCACATCCATGGTAAAATACCTGATGATGTCAGTGGAAACACATAGGCCAATACTGAGTGCTTTTGAATATGCTGTTTTAGAATAGTACCTGACTGTGTCATAAACCTTCATCTAAATCCTTCTTCAAATCACAGCACCTCTGTCTACAAATCCCTGAGATTATTAAAAGTCATTGAGAAGAAACAGCACACCTGGAAGGTTACTAAACCAGGCTCTGAGAGGACAAGAAGAAAAGCTTGAGAATCCTGATTTCTTGCCCAAAACATTCTTGCAGTTGCTAAACGGCATGAATAAGGTTCATCATGCAATCATAGAAAAAGTTATGTTGGAAGGGACTTCTGGAGGTCACAAATCCAACTTCCTGCTCAAAGGTAGGTTAACTTCAAAGTCAAATCACATTTCTAAGGGTCTACTCCCAACAGGCTTTAAAAATCTCCAATGTTAGAGATTCTGTTCCCTCTCTGGGCAACATGTTCCAGCCCTTAACTCATCCTGTGAATAATTCTTTCCTGCAATGTCCAGAGTCTTCTTTGTGTCACTTATAATGACTGCCTGTACTGGGTTCAGCAGTAGCAGCCATTTTTCTCCTTCTTAGATGGTGCAGTGCTGTGTTTTTGACTTTCAGACTCGGAACAGCTCTGATAAAACCAATTTTTTTAGCTACTGCTTAGTAATGTTTGGTCTGACCAAGGACTTTCTGAGTCTCATGCTCTGCCAGGGTGGAGGAGAAGCTGGGAGGAAGCAGAGACAGGACACCTGACTCAAACTAACCAAAGAGTTCTTCCATACCACAAAATGTCATACCCACTATATAAACTGGAGGCAGTTACCTGGAAAGTTTAGATCACTGCTGGGTCAGGCAGGGTTTCTGTCGGTGGGTGGTAAGTGGTTGTATTCTCTTCCCTCGTTACTTCCCTTATCATTATTATTATTGGTGGTAGCAGTAGTGGTTTGTGTTATACCT
>JANRGW010006233.1:0-11359 GCA_024733675.1 Psilopsiagon aymara
TTTCCAGTCATCAGGAACTTCACCCGACTGCCATGATTTTTCAAATATGATGGACAGTGGCTTAGCAACTTCATTTGTAGCTCCTTCAGGACGCACAGATGGATTTCATCAGGTGTCATGGACTTGTGCACATTCAAATTCCTAAGATGGTCTCGAACCAGATCCTCTCCTACAGTAGGCCCAGAGTCTTCATTCTCTCAGGCCCTGCGTCTGCCTTCCAAGACCTGGGTGGTGTGGTCAGTTCATCTGACAGTGAAGACTGAGGCAAAGTACTCATTAAGAACCACAGCCTTCTCCAAATCCAGAGTAGCCAGTTCTCCTGATTGCTTCTGGAGTAGGCCCATGTTGTCCCTAGTCTCTTTTATTTGCAATGTACCTATAGAATCCCTTCCTCTTATCCTTAACATCCCCAGCCAATTTTAATTCTAAGTGGGCCTTAGCTTTCCTGACCTGCTCTCTAGCTTCCCGGATAACATCCCTGTATTCTTCCCATGCCACCTGTCCTTGCTTCCACCTTTTATAAGCCTCTTTTTTCCTTCCAAGTTTCCTCAGCAGCTCCTCATCATCCAAGGAGGGCTCCTGGCCCTCCTGCTACACTTCCTTCTAGTTGGTATGCATGATAACCTCAATTAATCAGCAATTGATTATAATTGCTACTTGAAGATTACAAAAAGTAGGAAAATCGGGATGTTCTTATCTCTTACCCAACACATTTAAGAGAATTCAAAGTCTTACCTTGCACAGCTTCTTTTAGCTTTCCAAGAGCAACTCTGGCAGCTCCTCTTCTGGCAAAGGCTTTAGAATAGGAGGCATCTAAGAGCAGTGCTTGCGTACAGTCATTTTCTGCCTCTTCATATCTCAGTAAAAGAATAGTACAAAATTAATCAGTTTCAAGAGACAGTTTCAACAGAAATGGCAGAGCTACCCAAACCAATAAAAACATAAAGGCAGATCTTAATTACACTGAGTTAGAATGTAAAGTGACTGTATAAAATACGATTTGTCAGCACACTGAAATTTCTTCCAAATCTCTTGGCATCTTATGACACACTGCTGAATCTTTTTATTGCCACAGAGAACTTCACTTCCCCCATGAAAATAAATGCTTAAAGCCTGTCAGAATCTACTTTAAACATTAAGCCTTAAAATAAAGTCGGCTTCAGAGCTTTTTGCTACTAAAATCCAGGAAGACCATTACAAAAAATAGTAACAGAGAGAGGAAAAAGGAAAGGAGAAGGAAGTCTATAGGAGAATAAAATTTTCTGTATCTGAATTCCTGTGACTTGTCCCAAGATATTTCAGAATGACAAGTTGGTATATCCTTGCATTAAAGTCATACGCTTCACTGTAAGATCAGATTTCCTCATCCCAGCTATATTTAGGTATATTAGATTATGATGCCACTATGTGCATATTAAACTGTTTTCAGTCATTCTACTTCTCCTTGAATCCACCATTAAATTTACGAAAACAGTTTGGGGATTTGTTCTTTTTTTTTTTAAGTTCTTACTAGTTCTAGAGTTTTATAAGAATATCAATGAGCTTCTGCTGCATTTTGTTTGGTCCTCTTTGAAATGCAAAGACCCACAATACATAAGCAGATTTATCATAGAGAATTTATTTTCTTGCTTGGTCATTCAATTGAGGTATCACTTCCTCTGATTTTCTGAAACCATTATTTGCATTATGATGGCCTCTGTGGTTTCAATACTAAATTACAAATGTTTTGTCAGAAATACTACCTCTGCAACCTATTTTGTAATCTAATAATTTGAGATTAATGTCTCTACAGATACGCAGCCACATCACGTTAAAGCAGATGACCAACATAATGCTCAGCTCTCTGCTTCTCACGCTACCAGCTTAAAAGGTTTAGACTACCATGCCATCAGGGAGTGGGGGAAAAACAAAAAAATCAGATTTCAAAAAAGGTCATGTGGAATTTCTCTCATTTGCTAGAAGCATGCATTTCCTGCTCCTACAGGATTATCTGAATTAAGTTTAACTAAAAATAAACTACACATACATGTCTCCATTAGTGGAGTTCAAGAAAAATACTTTAAAAAGACGACTACTTCCAGAAAAAGCTCCTGCACATTCTCTTTAAAGTCAGATGTTATAATCCAGTTATTTTTACAGTGCAACGCTTAATAGCTGACTGGGGTTCATAACTAAAGACAAAACTAAAGACTGGGGTTCATAAAAAAGACAAAATTTTAGGCAAGTTCTTCGAGAAAAGTGAATGTATATATTTTTACATATATGAAAGAAAGAAAAATCAAACTTAAGTAACTATAGGTTCATACTGATGTTATTTTATTCTCTCACAACTTATTTCCTGTGAAATGCATTGTAAAATTACACATATTGAGTTGTTCTCTCCCCCTGTTTTCAATGAGTCACTCTACATTGAATTCTGAGTATAATTAGGAATAACAGTAACTAAACCCGAGTGAAAATCTACTGGATCATTCTTCCATCCTAGTTCACCACAAATAAACATGCAATCCTACTTACTTTTCAATCTTTAGATAGGCCATGGCTCTGTTAGCTGGCAGAAGCGCATTGGTGCCATCTGCTGCTATACCACGGGTATAACAGTCAATTGCAGCCTCATATTTTCCTTCCTTGAAATAACAATTACCCTGTAATATTTAGGATAGAAAAAATGCTGTTGAGAAAGATCTAGTGCAATGAGCTTTTATCCTCTTTAGTAGAAAGGGTCACAATATCAGGAATGTGGATCACAAAGAACACCCATATCTGGACCAGTATTCATGGAATATTTTTTCATATCTAAGCTGGGAGGCAGACGACAAAAAATACCTTAATTCTTTCTAGTACTTCAAGGATATAAGAAGTTTTGCTACATGCACAGTTTAAGTGCAGGCATACAAATCTATAACTTGGGATTTATCTTTATGCTGGATGTGCAGAATTAGCCACCCTGTGCCTCCTGAATTTAAACACATGCTGAACAAAGCTGAACCTATACAACTCCAGTTTCAAGACTTGCCGTGCAAATCCATCTTTATCCTGCTACACTCATGAAACTGTTATCCTCAAATATTACTTTGGCCTAAATGTTGCTTTTATTTTCCAGTTAATGCTCCGTACAGCAAAATTACATCATTGTGTTTCCAAGAAACTAAAACCATTTTTTGCTTCTCAGTATTAATCTAAAGCCATGAGCCATGTATCTTCTCTGATACTACTCTACTCACTGGCAAAAAAGCAAACACCACAATTCAGACTTGAAAGGATCCATGTTGCCATGAACAGGCCCACAGCGAGACAATTCTGCCATGAATGAAGTATTGCACTGGACTGAAATTTCTCTTCTGTAGCCTCTTCAAACTTTTGTTCCTTTTACACACTTAATGTGTGCTGTCATTCTTTTCCTGCTAATTACCTCCTACAACCAGTACAGGAAGCCTGAATATCGATAAAAAGTCCTAAGTTAAATAGCTAGGTAAGAGAACAAAATTGTTTTACTTGATAATGTTATTTCTTAATTGCAACAGTGAGGAGAGGGTGAAATCAATAAGCCAACTGTGAGTTAAGACCATGTTTCCAAAAATACATTTTTATTGTCATTGTTGCCTGCACCCCCTGAAGTCCTTTCTATAACTACTTTTCACCATGTAACCAGAAGTTTGAAAACACAAAAACCAGTGCACAACTCCACCTTGCTTGACCACAAGCAAGGGTCAAGATGTACATAATACTGGAGAAATGGGATCTCTGTAAAATACAGTTCTACTTATCTTGTTACATATTTAAATTTTTTTTATACAATTTGGATGGTAAAAGCTACCTTGTATAATTAGTCCTCCAGAAGGGACCAAAGAAAACCCACTGTCCCCATCCCCTTCCTAAAAAGTCCCAAATGGAAAACACATAGAATTGTATCAAGGACATTGTAGTTAAGTTACAGACAGTTACCAGGTTTAATTTAAACATTTACATAGCTCACAGAGTCATAGGATAGTTAAGGTTGGGAAGGACCTTAACATCATCTAGTTTCAACCCGTCTGCCATGGGAAGGGACAACTTGCACTAGACCATGTCACCCAAGACTCTACACAATCTGGCCTTAAACACTGCCAGGGATAAAGCATTCAGCACTGCTTTGGGCAACCTGTTGCAGTGCCTCACAACCCTTACAGTAAAGAACTTCTTCCTTAAATCTAACCTGAACTTCCCTGTTCAAGTTTGAACCCATCACCCCTTGCCTTATCGCTACAGTTCCTAACGAAGTCTCTCTCCAGCATCCTTTTAGGCCTTCTTCAGATACTGCAAGGCTGCTATGAGGTCTCTATGTAGCCTTCTCTTCTCCAGGCTGAACAGCTCCAACACATGACTTTTTTTTGCAACAGCACACCACTTTTTTTTCTTAGTTCTTTCCTGTGACTTACCAAATCTTTCTCTGTAATAGCCTTCTGCTTTAGCTGCTGGTGTTCAATGCGCTGTTTCTCTTCATCTGTTAATTCAGGTCTGACCACTTCATTTTTTTTCTGTTCTGAACTTTCTTTTGATGACAGGGCCTGCAAAGATATATTTTTTTTCCTCAGTATTTCTCCCACTTACACATTTTCAGAAGATAAACAACAACAAATACAAGATTTTTAAGATGCCAAAAAAGCATCTCAACAGAAGTGCCTGTGCTGTAAGCAAAATGCAAATTGAAGAAATCACTCTAAACTTGAAAATGTGCTTTTATGAGGGACTGAGAGTCAAAACTGTTACTCGGTAAATTAAAAGTCTGTAATTTCTAAAACAGGATGTAAGACGACCCATGGAATCTGTTTATACATACATTCCAATTCACAAGTTATTTATTTATTCAATTACTGAAGATGAAGACTTCGGTCTTGATTCTGAAAATACATTTTTCAAGCGTTTTCAAAACTACAGTTGACGAGGTGTAAGCACATTCACACAGTAACAACAGGTGAACTTGTATTTACTAGAGACATCATAATCAGCATTCTCTCCCTGTTATGAAAGAGATCAGACATGCATCAGCATATTACGTTCTGCTAGGCTTAAACCCACTTTTTCGATGTGGCAGACCACAGCAATCAGTGGGACTACAATCAGGCTAGCAAAAAACCACACAGGTTCTCTAAAATGTAGTGCTACCTTGTACAAAAATACTAAGCATAAATGAAAAAAAACATTATCACAGAAAGCAGAAAAACATCTAAACGAAGATATAAAAATCCCCAAAGCAACCAAACAAAAAACACAACAAAAAAAGTCCCATGAACAGAAAACGCACACAGATGTTGGGGCACATATCCAGTCTTAGTCTGACAATACGCTACTACACTGATATTTGCATATGTGCCAGTTAATCCAGAAGAAACTCAATTACAGATTTTAACCTTAGTGAACTTCAAATGCCATAAGCCGACACAAATATAAATTGAATAGTGTATTAACTTACGCTAGAGACTATTAATCTTATTACCTGATCAATTTTCTTCAGTTCAGTTTTTGCTTCAAAGTTGTTTGCATCCAGCTCTAAAACTTTTTCATAATCTATCAAATGATCAGAAAACTATGTTTCAGGTTAGAATTACAGAATACTAACCAGAATATAAAATAAGAGCGTTCTTTTTGAGATTACCCTTTTTTGTAGTTACCCAAGAAGCCCAAGATATGGCAAGCAACACATCATAGAATGGTTTGGGTTAGAAGGGACCTTACAGATCATCTTGTCCCACTGGCAGGGACACCTTCCACAAGACCAGGCTGCTCAAAGCCCCATTCAACCTGGCCTTGAACACTGCCAGAGATAGGGCAGCACAGCTTGCCTGGGCAACCTGGTCCAGTGTGTCATTACTCCCACAGTGAAGAATTTCTTTCTAATACACATTCTAAAACAACCCTCACTGTCAGTTTAAAACTATTCCACTTTGCCCTATCACTACATGCTCTTGTAAAAGGTCCCTCTCCAGATTTCTCTTAGGCCTCCCCTTTAGGTACCGGAAAGATACTAGAAGGTGTTCCCAGAGCCTTCTCTCATTTTTATGGCCCTCCTCTGAACACACTTTGCAGGTCCACATCCTTCTTATGTTGGGCGACATTTAAAGCAAAATTATTCTAGAGCTGCTACTACTACTTACAGCAATCATTCAGATTTGTCCCTTGTTTTTTACCTTGCCAGAAGAATATGCGAAATGTTTGCTGTTTTTTTTTAAAATGGGAAAAAAAAATTAAATTCCTAAACCAATAAGTAAGTTGCACAACCCTCAATCAAGCAGACACGGGAACAGTTTGTACATATTTTAAGGAAAGAATTTCAAAGAGACCCACCTTCTTTAGCACCTTGGAAATTTTTCAAAGCAAAACGAGCAGCCCCTCTTCTGGCATAAGCCTTTGTGTAATTTTTATCTAAAGCAAGTGCTAAATTGCAGTCAGATTCTGCAACAGAAAACCTACCAAAAATATGAACAAGTTAGTTTGGACATATCTAGGCAACAAACCCTAAAACTTAAGCAATTTAGCTTACTCTGGTTCTCTCTACAGTAGAAATCTTAAATGCTTCAGAAGGAGCACAGAATGAGTACTTAAACATCTCTCAAATCAGACTACATCAAGACAGAAAAGAAAACAAAGGACAACAACATTTACTGCTATAGAAGGAATAACCAAACCTCCTGGACTGTTCTCCTCCCCAGACAAATCAAAGCCTTAGAAACAGAACTCAGTGAAATGGAAAGACAAATTAGACAGTGAAATTTCTCCTTATTTTTTTTCCTCTTTTAATTCTTACACAGACTTAAACAGAATATGAACTTGTAGTGAAAAGTAGAGAAAAAACAGATGAAAAGAGACTACCAGATTCCTTATTCTGATGATTCCTATTTTACTTTGAAACTGCAAAGCAGGTAGCAAGAGCAGTCTTACATAGACCGAATTGCAGTATGGTAATATAATCAAGACTTAAAATCAAACAAAAAATACCTGAAGGTAGCATTTCAAAGAAGAAAATACTATGGATTTAACTTAAAATCTTACTTTTTCATTCTGTAAAAAGCTGATGCTCTGTTCGTGGGCAATACTGGATTATATGGATCAAAATGCATTCCCCTAGTGTAGCATGTTATAGCATCGTCAAACTTTCCTTGTTTGAAGTAGTTATTACCCTGTGAATAGAAAAAAACCCAAAAAAGTCTTTTTAGCAAGTTACCATACTTTTTGACAGGCACACTGCTAATTTTTGGTGAAAAAAAAACAAAACAAAAAACCCAAAAAACAAAAAACCCAACCAAAAAACCAAAGCTTATATTTTACAACTTTTTAAACATTTCTCACAAAGCACTGCTTTACTGTGAAACATTTCTTTTAACAAAGAGTATTTTAAGTATCATGTATTAAATATTTCTGATGATTAATGCAATAACAGGGCTTTATTATATACTGATTTTCAGTATCCGTAGGTCATTTCTAGAAACCTGTAATGAGCACATCCATAACTGCTTAAACTGAATTAGAGAACTACTGAAGTTTCAGATTTGCCATCTTTCCTTTGCAGGGTAAAGATTTTCATTGCTGCCTCCTTTGGGACACAAGTTTAATCTCATGTTTACCCAAATGCTTCGTTGAACCTAATAATGGTAAAAGACATCGAAATTTCTCAGCCTAGACTGCAGATTAGACATCAAGAAATTTCCATGGCAAAAAAGTAAGGACAAATGGTGTTAGGTGATTGCTTGTAAACAAAGAAGTTTCTCAGAACCAGAGAAACTGCTATACAGTTTAGCCTCTCACATGGCAATGAAGAATGAAGTAGGTCTTGCAGTATTTTACTTGCAAAATAAGGCAAAACTGAACTGGTACAAATTTGTTGCTACCAAGGCAAGGAAGACATACAAGTTCATCCATCATTTCCAGATGTACTGGTTTCGCAAATGGATTAATCTTAAAATCTTGGGGATTAAGTTTGGGGTATTCAGACCCTGTGCTCAGGTAAACACTAGTTTCACCCTTGTAACAATTCCATGCAGAAACATAACTTATCAAAGAACAAAAACCAGAAATATATTAATCATCATAAGCATACATTAAGCAAAGTCTAACAGGCTTTGCTGCAATGGGTGATGAGAAGAAACAGAAATACAGTGAGAGTTTTCTATTTTGCAGTGACAGGCAGACAAAAATAAAAAGTCCAAATAGGCAATTCTTCCACCAGAAGTGTGGTCTCAGTAGACAATCTTTTAAAAGAAACTGCAAGCGCACTTAGGGCTAAATTGCTACTTGGCAAATAACAAATATTTATAATGCTATAACCTTTTCCTTCTCTGCAAGAGCCTTTTCTGTATCTATGCGAATTCCATCTTCTTCAGAGTCCGATTCTGGAGATACAGAATCATGAGTACTATCTTCTTTATCAAGTTCTTCAAGTATCTTATCCTGAAATCAGATAAAATAAACTATTACCTTTGTTATAGTTTAACAATACAAAAATAATACAAGGCAGACTTTAGGAGAATTAGTAATGTGTTTTTGAGAATCTCTACTGGTTAAGTCCTCTTTATTAAGGAGTACTTCATACTTCAAAAGTGGGTAATCTATCCTCTACTACTGCCAGCTGTGTTTAGCCTTATGTTCTACTAGAATGATGACCTCCTAAGAGATCTAGCATTAATCCTTTTTTTCTTAAAGTCAAATTCAATCTACGGGATGAGAGCACAGCCAATGGAAAACTCAAGTATTTCTCAATGCTATGGATTTTAAACACATAACATTTTGGGGAGAAAGCTACTTCCAATGTTCATACAGTACCCAGCATAGAGAGATGCTGACGCATGGACTGAACTCTCAAGCACTGAAACAAAATCTTATTTAAAACAGAATCATCTGGGGACAAGACGCAGTTAATAAGCACATGTTCTGACTTACCACATCAAGCTTTCCCCATGCTTCATAATCGTAAGACTTGATCTTGTTTTTCTTGTTTTCCTCAGTGGTTATCTTTGACATGACTTTACTTTTGCTTTTCTTCTTTTTCTTAAAAGCCTTGTTTCGAATTGGTGGCAAATGCTAAATTGAAATAAGTAATTATTATAAATCAGATGTGCGAAAGTCACTTGTATTGAAGCACCTATGGTACGTGTAACTAGATATAGTATTCTTCTAGAGCTACGCGGAACTGACTGAAAATGTACTGGCCCCATCACCTCCAGCTGCTACTGCCTCAGAGCTCTGTTGGTGGAAGAATTTACAAAGCAATCTTTGGTCTACCATGGATGAAGAACAAGTCAGTTGAGCTAGCTCATACATTCTATTCGGGTATTTTAAGTCAACATATATAATTTCTGCAGAAGCAAGAAGTAATTATTATAAATGCTATTGCACTACTAATAGCTGAGTTAACACTGAACTTGCGATTTTTACCTCTTCTGAGACACCACTCTGTTTTCTTAGTTCAGAATCCACTTCTTTAATATCTTTTTCCCAGCTCTCCAATTCTCTCATGAAATCCTGCAGCTCTTCAGCATTTTGCTTCACTTGCAGCTGTAGTTCTATCGCTTTATTTGGAGCACTCATTGTAAGCTGCCAAATTTCAAGAAAAAGAAAACTTTCTAAAGAAAATTTGAAAATATGCACTGAAGGAAGCTAGCTACTTCAAAATCAAGAAGTCTGACTTACATTCAAGACACGAGTCCCAATAGCCTAGTGGAAATATTAAATAGTGAAAGCCTAAGAAGAAACACAATTTAAATGCCTTAAAAAAAAAAACCAAGGGAAGCCCCGTTATTCAGACAAAACAAAGCATATCCTGATAAACAAGTAATGCTTTCCTAACTAAGCGTAGGGTAAAGTACCTAACAAGCCAATGACAATCCTGAGAGATTACAAAGTCATCTTAGTTTAAAGCAATTTCTGAACTACTGCCCAGCTAACAATATAGAAAACTTTAACACATTACCATTTAAGTTTTAACTGAAAAAAAACATCCTAAGTTATACATGATACCTTGTATCTGAACAGAAATAAAACAGCTTACAAACCAACCCCCAGAAGTGCTTTCAGCCCCTAAAAGCACGCTTAAATCCACACACATTTTTAGCACAGAAACAGCAAACACATGAGGTGTTTCATTATTAAACCTAGTGAATTACAAGTCCAAAATATCCTCTGAATGAGTTTGTATGAGCCAAAACTAATGATTTCTGCAATACACTGCGCTGTCTGTAACAATGGACAAGAATCTCAAGAGATGGAAAAACATGCCGCATGACTGCTACTGAGCTGATGCTACCAAAGCAGAAATGTTTTTCCATCCTCAAGAATAAGTAGCCAAGTAGATGCCCCACTGTATCAGCTGTACTTTCCCCTAGTTTATATGCAGGTGGCTACATGGACTGCTAAAAAAAAAAAAGAAAAAAAAATGTGAAGACTTTAGGTGAAACTGAAAATCTGTATTATTCACCAATTTAGATGTCTACAATATTTTCTTCACCTACAACTGTTGCCCCAGGCTGAGCTGTCTCTGAAATACTCAGCCAGTAATTCCATGAAACCTGGCTATGGACACACTGAATATTCCATACAGCCTACTACACCCTGGCCAAGCTAGAACAAGATACACCAAAAGATGTAAAAACTTAGGTTTTGATCCGCTGGACTTTTCTTTTTGCTGTCACTGACTAAACTGATGTTCCTACACACGTGAAATTCTAGCAGTTTGCTTTCCGGCACTCATAAGTGACTTAGAGAAGTGTGAAATGCAAGCTTGCTCCTGCTTCCCGCCAGCCTAACATCGCTGCACACAGCTTCGCAACCGGCTTCGCTTGCCGACAACCGGCTCTTCTTAAGAGCAGCTCTCACACACCCTTTAAGGAGATCTTTATTTCTTCTTTCGCCTCACCCAACACCCGAGGGCAGCCGCGTTACCTCAGAGACCTGGCCACACCCGCACACAGCGGGCCATACGGGAGCGGGCCCCGAGGCTACGCCACGGGAGGCCCCAGCTCAGGCCGAAGACGGCCCAAAGAAGTTCCATCACCTGCCTCCTCCCTCCCGGCGTTACGAACGGGGCCCTCACTCCCCCAGGGTAGGCTCCCCACAGGCTCCACGTCCCCTCGCCACTACACACGGCCAAAAGCCGCCTGTGGACCACGGAGCACTAACCCCAGGCCGACTGCACCGCCGGCACGACACACTGGGCACCGCGCACCCACCCGGCCCCACCGCGGCCTCACCTGCACCGAGTCCCGGCCCTGCCTGCCGCCGCCAGACACCCTCCCCGCGCGGCAGAGCCTCCTCCCGGAGCGCCGCACAGCGCCACACGGCACCGACCCCGCGCCCCGCGGCGGCACGAGCGGAGCGCGCCACGGACAGA
>JANRGW010006236.1:0-12913 GCA_024733675.1 Psilopsiagon aymara
TCAGGTGTCCTGTCTCTGCTTCCTCCCGGCTCCCCCTCCTCCCTGGCAGAGCATGAGGCTCCGAAAGTCCTTGGCCATACCAAACATCACCAAGCCATAACTAAAAACATTGGTGTTATCAGTGCTGTTCTCAGGCCAAAAGTCAAAAGCACAGTGCTGCACCAGCTACCAAGAAAGAGAAAAATGACTTCTACTGCTGAACCTATGACAGCTGGTTGCAGACTAGGGGTTGTGATTTTGTTGCTGTGCTCAGGAGCTTAACAAAAATTCAGTTGCTTTTACAAGTATATAGTGTGATCCAGAATTGAGGCACTGCTGTGCAGTGCAGGTTTCATCCAGGAACTTCTGGGTCCTGCTGTCTTAGCCCGTGGTGTTCTGAAATTTGGAATCATCTCTGCGAAACTGCATCCTATGTACAAAAATGACTGAAGGCACATAGGCATTTAACACACACTGATCTTTTAGGGAAAACAGGATTGTTCTGAATAAAACAGAAATTAAAACCTTACAGCAACTTGTGGAACAATCACCTGTCTTCTTGGAACAGGGCATATAATAGACAATTTGCTTCCAGACCTCTGTCACGTTCAGCGAATGTAAATTCAGAGGTAAAATATAACAATTTTATTTCTTCTTTCTATTCATAACAAAAATAAAAAAAGATGGCTATTGCATGCATTACTTTAGCAATTTTAATCTACAGTCTCCATTTTTTCTTCCATATCTAGTGGCCTATTGTATGTCCAGTGATTTCAACATAGATACCACTTAACATATAATGCAAGAAACACACGTTGTGCCAAAATCATTTAGTTTTTATTACAACTTTTTCCTTCCAATTTTCTACTCATAATGAGTGCATAAAAGACCCCTTTTCACCCTATTGTTTTTAGTCTAAAAGCCACTTTATTCTTAATAAAAGGAATAATAAGTGCCAGTTGTAAAATACTCTGTCAATCACTCCAGCACTTACAATTGAGTAACACCTTTCCTCAGGACCTCTTAGAGTGCTTTAGAAAAGATAAAAACAAATAAAATAAAATTACATTTAAATGCAGAATTAAACTAATCTCTTTTAGATCACTTGAATTTTGTTACTAAAGGTTAAAAAGAGACAATGTGCCCCTGAACAGACTCCAAGTAGCTGAAAGCTGCAGTAGCCTTGTCCATGCTGATCTTTGAATGAGCTGTTTCAGAAGACCCTCATTAAAAGCTGCCCAAATTGTAGCAGAAAACATCTTTTGCCATGATTCTCTAAAGCTGATATTCTTTATCTTACTTTATATCCATTTTCTTATTTTTCTACTACATATTGTTTTGTCTGTGTGCACTTTTAAAGCAGTGAAAGAATCAATTCTTGAGATAAAAAGGTAAAATTTGTATTCTTCAATCAAACCCATATTCAGTTTAATTGGAAGGGGTGAGGAGTGAAAACTAGGTGGGATGAAAACTCAGTATAATAGGATTAATGCTTAGGTTGCATACTATGGATATTCAATTTAGGTTTTGAGATGACTGTGGTTTATAAATTCAGGAAAACAAAAAATGAGTCAAAATAGACATTATCCAATGAATGAAAATGCTGGAGCCCTTTATAGTCACTAGTTAAACATGTTTGAGACACTTAAATTAGACACCTATAGGTGTCTAATGTCTTTTCAAAAGGGTCAGTACAGATGGTTTTCCTCCAATTCATACTGTGGGTCCTCAGGAAGGTAAATCAGTGGTTCATGATGTGGTTACCCTTTTTTTGCAGTTATTTTAGGTAACGCAGGTCTCATTGCAAGGAGATCATAATCCATTGATTTCTGAAAGTCCTCATTAAATGTGCAAAGTTTAGGTGACTAAACATATTCGTACAGGTGACATAACAACTGTGCTTTTTGTTGTTTTATTTTGCTTTTACTAGCAGACAAATATGCTCCTCAAGATATGCTGGTTTCTTCTCTAAGGGCTTTTTCAGATTACAAAGAACTGACAATCCTCTTAATTTAATGGTAAAAAACTTGGTGAAACAGATTATACCCATTTTCTTTCTCATGCTTTAAAGTTCAGCAAGTCTGAGGGGAATTTTTCACTGCTCTTTCAACGAAACACATAAAACATGGAGGAAGGTTATTAAAACTCATGCACTGTTGGAATAGGAGGAAGCCATCCAGTCAAATCCCATGAGCCAGTCCATGCAATGCCTGCTGTATGGTTGATCATCTGCAGTAACCATAAATAAATAGTGAGATGTTGATAAGACCTGACAGTGCTTGGAGGAGGAGTAAATGAAACTGATCCTAACTCACTAGCAACAAAATATTAAGCACAGTCAAAGAGTGGAGTCCAGCTGACTTGGCCTCATGCCATATGAGATGTCTTATGACTTTCTGTCTGACCACCAGTGTTCAAAATGGCACAAGTATTCCATAGGTCCTGTGGAGAATTTTGCCATAAAAATGTTTCATGATGCCTCAAAAAGCAGCTGATCCCTCTATTTAGACAACAGAATGGTGTTATTTAGACAACAGAATGGTGTTATTAACTCATGGGAGTTTCCACCTCTAGATATCTACATTAAATAGCTTTGTTAAGGAATCTCGGTGCCACCTTGGGAGCTTAATTCAGTTGCAGAAACAGAGATGCATGTTACTTCAAGCATTTTCAGATGGCACTGATCAGATGGCACTGAAGTCCTACATTTCTGTTGATTATGATGGCGACCTAGAAACCTACCTTCTATGCTGTAGGCACTGAATGCTGATTTAGGGGGCCTCATCTCAAAAAAAAGTAAGACTCCCAGTAAAAAAGACACATTATCAGGTGGAGAGGGCAGTGTGCTGGAGATATGGCCAGACACACCCTTGTGAGCTCTGTGGCTTCCTCTTTGTTGCTGGCAGGGTATCCTTCAACACTTCTCCCCTCTGCTGCACAGTCTCATTCTCACGTGATAACCTCTGCTCTGCCAGCACAACCAGTCATGGGGCTCTGGGGTAAATGAGAAAGGGAACTGATCCATTTCTGGTGGGTCATTTTTCACCTGGTCCAGGTCCCCGGCTCTGATCACCATGCAGCTGTACAAACAGTGGTGCCAGCATGGAGAAGAGGAGGAGGGAGTGAATGAATGGTGGACAGCGGGAATCAAGTCTAAGCAGGCTTAAGCAGCTCTGCCGCTGCATAAGTAAGCACAGCCTCAGCAGCTCTCTGATCATGCCTCTGCTCTAAATGATTTCCTTCTGAAACTTTCCTTTTGCCTGTTTACCTACTGAGGCAGATCAGTCACTTGGCACCTGCATTTGCTTCCTGCATTTCTGCTTCTGTTTTTTCTCATGGTCAGTGACTGAGCAGTACCATTACTCTGCCAGCAATAAAAAATTGTCATTGGAATTCCTCCAAAAAAAAAAGAGCCAGTTAAAGCTCTCTATTTGACATATGTTGGGGGTTTGCTGTTGTTATTCTTTGCCATCATTTTTTTCTTTTACACAGTTGATGTTTAAGGTAGCTTTTGCATAGGGAATGCACATTGTAAGGTGTCAGCACATGGATGAAATCAACTTCTGTTTTCCATGTAAACGGGCTCATTGTGTCATCAGTTCATTTTCATTATTTTGTTTAGCTTTTAAAAGGGACTAATCGTCCATACCAGCACAATGAATCTGTAAGAAGATGCAAATTAATTTATGCCTTATTGTAATGGAGCATTTGGAAGGATATACAGAACTTTTAGAGCAGGAGTCGATGAGTTTTAAAAGTGCTTAAAAGTAAGCATTCACTTCATTCCTTTGTAAACAGGATACACCAAAAAGCCCTCATGCCCATTGTTTATATGGCACTAGTGCATAAAATTTTAATTCTTTCAGATCTTGCCTATACAAAATGTGATACCAAAACTTGCCTCAAACTTAATGAACTACAGTAGATTTGGGACCAAATTTCCTGCAGAAATGTTGTCTATTTTTAAAGTGGGGGAATTAATTGCTCTACAGTCTCTTTAACCAGAAAAAGGTTAAAATATGCCTTTAAGGGCATTTTTAAAGATTGCAAAGTTATTCTACATTTATGTTTACTATTCCAGAAATACTTTGGAGCTGTGAATGTACATATCGTAAAAATACTCAGTGTGCAAGCTAATAGTCTGCTTATGTTTAAATAAGTTTTTCTACTTTATGTACAGCAATCTTCAGATTAGACCTCGTGTGAAACAAAGAAGGCAAAAGCTGATTAGAAAAGTCAGCCAGTGGAGAAGATAAGTAATGATTTGAAAAAAAAAGAAAAAATGTGATACAGATACAAAAACCTCAAACTCAGACTCCAAACCCTAGGACACTTATTACAACAAAGAGCCAACATAATACTTTAAAGATGCATGTGCACTTTTTTTAACATAGAGACAAAGAGGATTATTTTCATTTTAAAAGTACTATATCGTATTTGTAATTCTAGACAACTTCACAGTATTAAGTAAAATTTTTAAAACTTGAAACATGCCATTGTTATTAATGGTCCATTTTAAAACCACCAAATATTTTGATGTCAATTACTAAAACAAGGTTTAACGCTGTCAAAAGGCATTATTGCTAAGAACAGTCATCTTCTCAGTGTTTTCATCTGCAAAGCATTACGGTTTATAAAACAATTTTAACTTGGAATACGTAAGTCTCTATATGAAGGTTTCCATATGTTAAAAAATTTATTTGTGTGTTTGATTTTAAATTGCTTTGAAAAACAGACAGTTGAGGTTTATAGAAAGGAATCTTTCTTTTAGGAAATAAATGTCTCAAAAGTACAGGGCACTAGCAGTAAAAACATTCTTACCACAAATCAGAAACACATTGAGAAGTGTTTGTCAAGTACACCTTCCGAAATCAGAATTTGTTTCTATTTGCTGGAAAATTGAAAAATCTGTTGTATCTTGGCATGCTTGTTTGGCACTGTCCAAGGCTGTTCATGCAGTAGTGGCATTATTGTGCAATAAGGCTTTCAGGACTTGTAAAGCTTTCAAGTTTTTCTTCCATTTAATTTCTAAAATGCAGTGTATCTGCCAATGGTCTTCACAGAACCAGGCAACACTGCTGTTTTATGAAGTGAAAAGCAAGAGTATGTATTTTGTGATGTTTTATTTTTAATAAATTTGAGGTATTTTTAAGAAACGACGACAATTAATCAGCGTCTCGGCTTCTGCGTGGCACCAAGCCAGAAGCCACTAAGCAGACAGCTGAAGTTTAGAGATTGTTTTTGCAAGGCTAATTTAAGGTGAACTTAGATGGATTCAAGATTTATAAGCACTACAAAGTCTTGACTGGAGCAAAGTTCAACTAAGTAATCCACAGCTCACTCTGCAGACAAAGTGCTGCAGCCCAAACTTCCCTGTGATTTAGTCTACAGTCAATGAGAATTTTCAAAACAGTCAGAAGGAGTGAGTTTCACTGTTTCACTTCAAAGGTCTCCTAATAACTGAGAGGATTATACTTTTTTAACCAGTTAAGAAGGTTAGATGATTTTGAGTGAGTAGCTTTGCATCCATCAATAATTCTAAGTTGAAAGTTTAAAGATATCATACGCATGTACAACCTTTAACTCCTGATGGGTTGCAGCACAGCAATGCACCTGTTTTGTAACCACACCCAAACTGCCAAATAAGTGACAGCTGTTTTTAAATTGCTTTACTGAAGGGTAGTTATTGTTAAGAAGATTAATTAAAAGGCTTTAGTGAAATGTTCAGTAAAATTAAGAGCCTTTAAACTGCTTCTAAGAGACTTCCTTCTTTCCCCACTAAATAAATATATAATGTCCATTTAAAATCATTCTAATGTGAGCTGTGCAGACTTTGATGTTAGTACCTTTTACCTCTAGCACGCTAATGCCATATGTATATTTTATCAAATTAGAAAGTAGTTTCAAATGCTTGGTCGCAGTGACAAAGGTACTGCTGAAGTAAAAAAGCTGAGGATTGTCAAACTAAAATGAAAAAGGTACATGCAGGAAATGGCTATAAATTTCGTCTTTTTACAGGGGAAGACAGGAAATTATACACCATAATAGTAAAAGAACTATCCTTTATCATATCAAGTGGTTCTTCTTAAGTTCTTTTTCTTCACATTTGCCATTATTAGTGCAGTCAGAGAGCCCAGTTAATAAAGAATTACTTCTGCATTATATGATTGTACCTCAAATCTTCTGCAAAGAAGTCAGGGTAACACATGTGCTGTGAATTTCTAAAGAATGGCTAGCAATTTATTGTGAGTTTTACATTGCTTATATTAACATTAGCCTACTGAACTACCCCTAAAATGTTGTTCCTAAAAAGGAATGAGGAAGTAAAGACCATATAGAACTTCATACACTGAATAAAAATCCCATTAATATTATTATTAAAAATAAAAACAACCATCATCATATTAATCAATGCCTAGGAGTGATAATACTTTTTGCTTAAATAAAATATAAGAGAAAATTAGGAAAGGTAATTACAATCTTGATTGCTAGAAGGACCACCCATATCTTCTATCTACCTAACAAGATATGTAATACAAGTAGATTTAATTTAAAAGGGTGGGAAATGAGTCACATCTGCTGTGGTGACTTTGAGAAATTACTAACACAAGAAAAAAATTCTCTTGGAATGTCTTAGACACAACTGCATCCTACTTTCTTCAGTATCAGAAACTTTCTTAATAATCTCATATGCAAGAGATAGTGAAAAACATTTCTGAAAAATGGGAACTATGCTTTCAAAAATCAGAATATTAAAAATATCTGATGGAATATAGAATATATCACCATCTTTCCTTAGCCATCAAAAAAGTATGGAAAGATGTTGATTTTTTTGCTTGCTTTGAACATATAAGCTGTCAGGGCACTGACTGCCTTATTGACGTGAATTAGTGAAAAGCTAATAGATATTTGACTGAGAACTATGGCCATATAATAATTCAAATAAAACTTTAAATGGTAATTTCATTAGAAATGCAGCTTTTCTTTCTTTTAAGCACTCAGAGCTACCATTTAACTGGTACAAAAATTACATACTGGGAAGGTGAAAGAAAGTTTTCATGTTCCTGCTTAGAAAAAGTAGTTTTGTACTGTGCTATGGCTCCAAAAATGTGATTAGAGATACATATCTGAAAAACCTTTGACAGTAATTGCATAAAAGATGTTTCCAAGTATTTGTATTAAATATCTTCTTGCAATTAGACTTGTGAAGTCATGCTCTGTTTTATTTATTCCCTCACTCTATGAATCTTGCATTTTTTACTTTAGTGTCTTCTTATATCTCGGTGCTTAAGGTGCCTTTGTGTATTTTTGCCCTTAGTCTTTCATTGCTTCCAAGTTTTGTGTAGTTTGCTGAAATAAATATACTGAAGATTGTGAGACACAATGATTTGCAGCCGAAGTAGTATGGGCAAACAGTAGCCCTGGATGATTTCCATTGAACTAATAGAAGATACAGTTCAGTGAGATTAGGGAGATTTTTGTCCGGTCTGACAATTTGCTGGACTGACACCTTTTCATTTTGAAGTGTACCTGTTTGCATTGAAGTGTAAAGTATGCCTCTTAGGGCCAGCTTTTTGAGAGCTATGATTTACCCTGGAGAAGTTGCTCACATTTTACATTTTTTGATAATTAGATGTGTTTCTTTGTAGAACCTCTAAAGGGAATTTGAGGTTTCCTTTTCCTTAATAATATGCACAAAAATAAACTGAGTTGAAAGCTGGGAAAATGGGGTGTATGGAGAAAACAACAAAAAGACCAAATGAAACTGGCTGGGTGGACAAATCTGGAAGTGGTGACCTAATATACATAGCTTAATGCGTCATAAGTGCCACTGGATTTATTTGATTAATTTAATCATTAATTAAAGCATTATTATTTATGTGGTTTTCAGTTTAACCAGGACAAAGAGAGCACTTCATGTATTATTGAGAATTCAGCTACAACGGCTGGGTCAGTTGTTGGTCCATGCTGAAGGATCTCTTCTGTGCAGGATGCACAATGGGATATGGCTCCTCAAGGGTACACTTCAATCACTCCTAGAGAGGGGAGTTTTAGGCTGGGTGAATGGGAGTCCCTGTGAGCAGCACTAATACATTTTGCCCATCAGAGGAGTAGATAATGTGATTTTTCATCTGAGGTTTCTTAGGCATTCCAAAGTGTTGCTTTTTTATCAGTAGGTGGTTGAGCCCTCTTGGTATTGCGGCTGCTTCATTAACAAATGCCTGACTACATCACACAAGTCGTGTGGGTTTTGTATTATTAACGCAGTCCTGCATGGTGCTAAGCAAGACAGTCAGTGGGAATTGGTAATGCTGGGCACTTCACGAGACGTGCTAAGCACCTTCCAACACCGAGCCCTAAATAATGGTCTGGAATTAAAGCAGCATATTAAATTTCACAGTTGTCTTCATAATCAGGTAGGGCCAAAGGTCAGATATATCCACCAATGCCTTGACAGTAGCAAAGCTTCATTTATATGTATGAAAAGCAACAAATGTCGTTTAAGAAATGTACTTTAAAAAATTAATCTAAGGACTGTAAAAGCACTCAAAAGTCTTTTAATATGCATTCTTTTGCAAAGCTGGTTCTATAAAACATAGATAGATAAGAACAGAATGTATATAATAATTTATCTATGGCATGTTGAAACAAGAAAGTTTTTTAATCTTTTTAAAGCAAATGAAAGAAAGAATTTTAATCTATGGGAGATGAATGTCAATCCTTTAACCAGCAATTGAGGTTATACTGTGGTATATAATCACTGATAACTTCAATGCTCTAAATAATGTTCTTTCCATTAAAAATACTTTTCTATGTAGAATGAAAAGGTGGGCAAATAATCAATTACAGGCATATGGTATGCACACTTCCCTGTTATTAATATTATGTATATAATTTAATGACAAATCAGTAGTAGGATTTCTTCTGGTAATTTGGATATTTTCAGGTTATTTCTGTGATGACAATTATGAAGTCCTTTTGAAGGCAAAACTCCCACTGAAACCAATAAATGTGTTTTTAGGAAAGATATTACCAGGATTTTAAATATAACTATCACCTAAAATCATAGTGATAAAAATCACTTCCTGCCTTCTGGGAAATGAGTAGTGGTCTGTTATATACACTCAGTATGGAGCAAGTACCCCTTACTTACGATCCAGTTGCTGAGCAGGATCAGAAATGGACAGAGTGGGCAATGGGACAATGGGCAATTCCTCCCAGTCTATGAATGGGAAAATGGGACAATGGGCAATTTGTCCCAATGTATGTAATGATCAACCAAATATGTACTTATTCCAAGTTGATGACTATACTGCTGAAATGCAGTATAGTATTTTGTGCTCTTAAGTGCTATTCCAAATTTAATACCAGACATAGAGTCTTCCTCTCTGGAGACATTCTAAAACCTACCTGGGTGCATTCCTGTGTAACCTGCCCTTGGCGACCCTGCCTTGGCAGAGGGGTTGGACTAAATGATCTCCAGAGGTCCCTTCCAACCCTAATGATTCTGTGATGGACTGTGGCCAATGATAAGAGGTTCAACAAGGTTCAAAGCCTGGTCATGTAAGTGGGCCACAACAACCCCATGCAACGCTACAGGCTTCGAGCAGAGTGGCTGGAAAGTGGCTCAGGAGAAAAGGACCTGGGGCTGCTGATTGACAGAACTGAATGTGAGCAGCTTGTGTCCAGGCAGTCAAGAAGACCAATGGCATCTTGGCCTGTATCAGAAGCAGCATAGCCAGCAGGGACATGGAAGTACTCAGCACCAGTGAAGCTGCACCTTGAATCCTGTGTTCAGTTCTAGGCCCCTTGCTACAAGAAAGACATTGAGGTGCTGGAGCAGGTCCAGAGAAAGGCAACAAAGCTGGTGAAGGTTCTGGAGCACAAGTCCTAAAAGGAGAAGTTGAGGGAACTGGGATTGTTTATCCTGGAGAAGAGGAGGCTGAGGTAGGACCTTATCACTCTCTACAACTACTTGAAACAAAGTTGTAGTGAGATGGGGGTCAGTCTCTTCTCCCAACAAGAGAAGAGACAAGCAATAGGACAAGAGGTAAAAGCCTCAAGCTGCACCAGGGGAGGTTTAGATTGGATATTAGGAAAATTTCTTCACAGAGAAGGTGCTCAGGCATTGGAACAGGCTGCCCAGGGAATTGGTGGAATCACTGTCCCTGGAAGTGTTCAGAAACTGCGTAGATGAGGCCCTCAATGACGTGGTTTAGTGGTGGACTTGGCAGTCCTGGGTTAATGGCTGGACTTGGTCTTAAAGATCTTTGCCAGCCAACTGATTCTATGATTCTATGATGCTGTGATTCTGTGATTCAGTGAAATGAATGGGGAATGAGAAAAAATATCATTACTTCTTTTGAGAAACATATCTCAATTGCTTTTATAATGTTAAGTAGTGAACCATATTAAGAAGAAAAAAAAAATAAGAATCTTTAACAAGGAGCTATAAGTTTTTCCTCCCCAAATAAAATTGTTGGGTGTCATACAATACACATGAAATCCTTTTTAAGTGTTGCTAATGTCTTTCTCTCTAGCTTTTATCTTTTTCACCTGTCTCAGGCACTGTGGTGGCCTTACATCAGGTGAGACTGAGTTCACCTAGAGGGTTCACTGATGCCTGGGACAGTTGAGTATTTGGTACCCATCCATCTCTACAAACAACACACAAAAATTTAAAAGAGAAAGAAAATCTGCTGCTGCCATTCAGCAAGAAGTCTATTATGAATCCCTAGGTGGCATTGAAAGCATTTAGACTCATTTCATTCACATGTCAGGTAAAGGCTTTCATTTAGAAGTGAGATGAATGCTGAATAATGGATCCTTTGAATAATGTAATTAAGAATTCATTAAAGCAGTCCTTAAAATAAAATCTCCAAAATGCAATGCATGTATATTTTCCTCCTGTAATGTACTAGAGAATCAAATTAATGAATGGAACAGAATATAATACTGATGTTTACAGAATTTTCACATTTAAATTAGATGAACTCTCTGTGTAATACAATATATAATTTTTGATGGCTTCTGAGTGGGAACAATTAGGATTCTTGAAAGAGATTTTTGTTCTTGTTAGGAGGAAAATTAACGTATACAGACTAGTAATAATCTCTCTAAGTCTGACTCTGCTGAAATGGAAATTCTCACAACTGATATTTTTGTTTACTTCAACATGGACTTGTGCACCAGCTTTCTAATTACCAGCAAAACAGCTCTATTCTGTGAAATGTCCTCCAAGACTTCCTCTATTTTCCTCTTATCCCACCCAGTCACATTGAGGAGATTTTGTCTTAATTGCAAAGCAAACATGAAAGTTCAGAATGTGCTTGCAAGCTGCTATTCAAACAGGTACGGAGTTATACATCCAGCATTCATCTAGGGATGGCCTAACAAAATCATATAAATGCCCTGGGAGTGTATTTTCCATTCTTGTCAGTGGGAAATCTGGATGAGAAGTGAAGAGGGCAGGACCAAGTCAGACTCCTCCTTCATCTTCCTCCATCCAGTCCATGAACAGGACAGTATTCAGCATCTGTATTTTGAAGCAAAACCGTGGCTTTTTTCCATACTCAGCTTGAATTTGAAGGTGAAATTAGACTATTAGAAGGTAAAGACTAGATCCAATTTGCGTACATGTATATGTGCAGAGGGACAGGACTGGTTTCATGGGCCTTGACCTCTAGCATTTAAGAATAAGTGGGTCAAGGAAACGATACATTTTTAAGGATTTAATGATGATAGAAGCCCTTGGTTATGCATAAGAGACTAAAATCAGGCTGGAAGTTAAATGTCTGACTAGGAATCAAAGCACACAAGACATTTATGTCAGTGTTGAATGGCTTAGACTACATACCTAACTTTTATACAGCCAGGGTTACTTCAGATGAATTTCATTTAAGTTTATCTTCAAACAAGAGAAAAAAGGGTGATAAGTGGATTGAAGAAGCTGTTATGTTGACAGAAACAGTAGAATGCCAGGATAAAATGTGGAATGATAACTGCCTTTACTACATTTAGAATTACCTAATGCAAATATCCTTCTGGTACTCAAATGACATTTTGAGTTGGTTGTTTCTTTTTTTTTTTGAAGAAAATATAGCTTATAGAAAGCAGGCTCAAGTAGAGCCAGGAAGAACTAATTCACCTGTTCTTTGTTAGGCATACTCAGCAAAACATTAGAAGTTCACAATAACTCAGAGAATAGTGACCTGCATTCTCAAGAGTGAAGAATCACGGCACAACAGATGCATTCATCTATTCTCAGACCCAGTTTTGAAGACCTGTCTCTACCACAAAAAGAGTATAAACGCAATTCTACAGGCCACCCATAATGGAGATGTTGACAATCATTTATCTTACTCATTTTGCTCTTTACTGAAACATATGCAGAGATGTGGGAAGCAAATCCATCCTGCCATCAGTACTTGTGGCGATGCTGATGAAAAAGCTGCTACTTCCACAACCTCTAACTATTTTGTCCATCAATTTTCTCAGACTTGACAAGTCCTTGTATACAGATGAAACATGGTCTCAATACACAGATCATCCAGGTAGCACATATGGAGAAAAGAAAATAACAGACTTTATCTCAACAGCCCATAGACATGTGCTTATTTTTAAAGAACCAAACTTGGCAAACAGAAATTTCATCACACTTGTTGCTAGGAAAACCTGAGAAGTTTCAAGGACACAAAGCTTTTTCTGGGCCTTCAGAATAAAAGTCCCCCAAAATAAACACAGCATCAGATGAAATTATTACCAGGCTGCTTTAACATTTGTGGCTCCCTGAATGTTTTTAGAAATTTATTCTATTGTTTACAGGGAAGACAGATTCATAGAAGAGTTAGGGTTGAAAAGGACCTTAAGATCATATGGTTCCAACCCCCCTGCCAGGGGCAGGGACACCTCCCGCTAAACCACATCACCCAAG
>JANRGW010006238.1:0-15813 GCA_024733675.1 Psilopsiagon aymara
CTGAAGCTCTTCCCATTCTTTATCCTAGAGATGTTTTCTAGGACCATTTCAGTTCTCTCCATGCATAAGTATTACAGGATTTCTACAGAGCTGCTACTGGCACAGATGGAAATTATGGTAGAAGGAGACTAGAAGAGTTGTGCGTTTGCAGCAACAATTGTCTCCTTTTTTTAAGACACCTAAACTTTGACAGAATCCAGCAAGTAGAAAGCAAAACATCTTGCATCTCCTTCCCAAGAAAGGAGATTTACAACTTAAAGAAAGACAGACCATTCTAAATTATTGCACAGCATTATTTCACATTAAATCACAAGTTAGGAGCTACCTCAGCAGCAGCACACGCAGCCTGTGAATGTCTCAGCCTCAATCATTTTCCTCCCTTGGCTATTTTCTGCAGGCAAAAAGAAAACCAGGGAGTCTCCTGTGGGGAGGGAGAGCAGGAACATCTGTCATGCTTGCTCCCTAGTTTCTCATCTCACTTTCCATGGTCCTTGGGAAGACATGCTGGAGATGCTTTTCATCAGGCACTAAGAGGGTAAGCAAGGATTCCTAAGGGCAGCAATTCAGCACTATAGGGGCTCCAATTATTTGATGCTGATTAGTCAACACCCCTTGGGTGATGGTAAGCATTTGGTAAGATCAGCAAACATTCTTCCAAACCTGCCATGACATGGATCACACCAAAACACAGGATCTTATACTGTGAATCAGAAACAGAGAAAAAAAAGAGGGGGGTAAAGGACATTCTTCTTCTATTGCTTCTGTAAGACATGTCCAGGACAACCAGTAGTGCGAACAGGCAGATTTAACTGTCTTATATTTGACAGATACAGAATTATTTGCTTTTTCTTCCAGCTATGTCTAAATGGAGAGTTTGCACTGCACTTAATGTCTTTACATCGAGCTTTTGTTCTCTAATATCCGACCTATGAAATGACATACAATGATTCCACCTTTTGCCACTAGAGGGAGCACAGTCACTGCTTTTTGTTAGAAAAAGCTTTACGAAGGGGGCACTTGCGAGGCCTTCAAATGCCAGCAGAAGCATCAAAGAGGGGATCTGCACACAGTGCCAAACCCCTGCAAATTAAAAGCGAATGCTCAAAAGAAGCGATATATATATAGAAATCTTTCACAAGGGTTATACTAAATTAGAGCATCTGCACAAAGCAACTGTGATAAGTTTACTTCCAGACTGCGTACTACAGCAACATCAAATGTAGGTTTATCCACAAACTGCTCAAAATAAGGAGCATTTATTTGTTCTACCCCAAAAATAAAATAAAAAAAAAAAAAAAAAAAATCCATAATATTTAGAAAATTGTATTTTAATGCCCACGGAGGAAAAATGCCTAAAAAAAAATAAGGTGAAAGCCTGCGAGTACTGGATAAATCAATCAAATATCAATCCAGACTAAAACACTTAAATCTTGTTCGTTCTGCCATCAGACAAAAGGTGCTAAACATGTTTTAAACCTTAGTTTTTAAAACTGGAAGGATTCAAACTTAAATAAAATTTCTATTAACAGTGAGTAAGGATGCAGAGGTGAGGAAATCCAAAACCAGGTTTCAGCTACATTTTTTAGATATACAAGATCCTTGCTTAAGTGCCTTTGAAATTTCAAGGACCACATTAATGTACACTGTAATAATGTAATCATTGCACTGCCTTAGCCTACTGCCCAGTCTCTTTTTTAACATTTTCTTAACATGAAGCCTTACAATTAGTTGACATCAGGCAGGTACTACTGTTCCCCTCCTCATTACTGACAACACGGTATATCGCTTTTCCTCCCTAAACATTTGGTATCAGCAGTAGTTGGAAGAATTTACTTTGCCATGAGCTCCTAGGTGGAGGAAAGCTTTGTGACTCGTCTGGACTGTCTTCTGGTGAGTCAGTTTCACATAAGAGAACTTGGGATCTACACAGAAGCACAGAATGGTTTGGGTTGGAAGGAACTTTAAAGCTCATCTAATTCCAACCCCCTGCCATGGGCAGGGACACCTTCCACTAGACCAAGTTGCTCCAAGTCCCGTCCAACCTTGTCTTGAACACTGGCAGGGATAGGGCAGCCACAGCTACTCTGAACAGTTTCAGTATCTTACCACCCTCACAGTAAAGAATTTCTTTCTAACATCTAATCTAAATCTCCCCTCTGTCAGTTTAAAGCCATATCCCCCTGTCCTGTCACTACAGGCCCCTGTAAAAAGTCCCTCTCCAGATTTCTTGCGGGCTCTGTTTAGGTATTGGAAGCTGCTCTAAGGTTATATCATTTCCTTGATATAAGGAAAGCAGGTGCCTGGAACACATAGGGTTAAATTATTTTTAACTTAGATCTAAGATAGAGAACAATTTTTGTGTTGTAAGTCTGTGGTGTGATAACAGAATTTAGTAGTCCTACTAACAAGAATGAATTATTTCTTTTTATCCTTCTAATGAGTGAATTCTTTCTTACCATATTTCTAATTTATCAGTTAGTTTGGAGACACTGACACCAGAACATCTGCTAGCTTGGGACACTCCTTGTCTGTCCATCCTGTTCTGCTTGCAATAAATTTCGTACAAAGGTCACACTGCTCTAAATCTTTGCAGGTATCAGAAACTTGCAGATACAGCTGGTTTCAGCTAATTTGTGATTACTGGGTCATCCAACTGTGCCAAAGGTGGAAAGTGCACCCTGAGAAAGACTGCTTACTTCATCTTGAAGACCCCTGCCCACGATCATGGGAGGGCAGTGCTAAAGGGCCAAAAGGGAGGAGACTTATGATAATGAGTACCTAAACTAATTGTAACATCCTCTCTGCTCTCTCAGGAACCTAATGAATATGCATGTTTGTGTGTAATAAATACCTGCTTGCTTAACCCTTCAGTGTGCAAGTTAGGAGGAGTGATCCCCCTTGCACCCGGCGCTGTAATGAACATACCTGCTTTATAATTCTCCTTGAGTTGTAGAGTCCGATTCTGTGCATCTCCCTGAGCCTTCTTTTCTCCAGGCTGAACAAGCCCAGCTCTCTCAGCCTGCCTCTAAAGCAGAAGTGCTCCAGCCTTCATAGCACTCATCTTCATGGTCCTGCTCGGGACTTGAGGGAAAAACCAAATTCCTTTGATTTCTGTATGTTTTGGCAATTAGTACACCAAATAAAAGGAAAGGCTAGTGTTTTTGCTGAGACTTTTTAGGGCTTTGCCTTTCTGTCAAAATTAAATAACTCACAGTGCTCACAGAAACATGTCAGTGGTCATGATAAATATACCAATGCAGTATTATATCATTTATACAGTACAACTCTTAGTGTTAAGCTGAGTAGCAGCTACAGATCTCAAGTCTCTTCTACCTTTGAAAACACTTCTATTTGTAATAAAACTGCAAAATCCACTCTTCTTCATTCATAGTATTTCTAAAATACCTTTTGAATTATTTCCAAACAACCAATTCCGGTGTTGAAACTTCCCACAAGTCTTCAAAGTTTATCATGTTCTTACTTCCATCAGAAAGTACCCCTCACTACACATCAAATGTGAGCTCTTGAAATACTGGCAATACAAACCATCACCTGACAGGTCTCACCCAGAGCTGTTTTTCAGAATGGATTTCCTAAGAAAGAAAACTACTGGGAGCAGCATATGTCAAAAACAAGCTCCAGAAATACGTCTTCACTATAGACTGAACTCACTTCAAGAATCTAGTCCAAATCCTATTACAAGCCATACAGAAAACCACCTGACCCGGGCTCAAAATGAGTCAAGGTCCAACTGGCAGACATTCCATTCAACAGGGAGCATGCCTGGTCTCAAGTGAGAATTCACACCAAGCCCTTCAACAGCTGACAGACCTCTGGTGCCTTTCCCACAGCTCCACAGAGCAGAGAAGTCCTCCCACATCTGGCTTCCCAGGAAAGAGTCCAAGAGCACCTTCACCTAAAAAACTGAGCACTGAATCAGTCCTGCTGTTCAGACAGTGACGCTCATTATCCAGATCAGCCATGCAGTGAGGATGTACTGGCCTCAGCACACACAGATAAGGGTGTCAGCATGCACTTACAAAAGGATTCACACTGAGAGGCAGAGCCAGCTTCAAGAGTGCCCAAGAAACTATAACGTCTCATTGGGAAGAGCAGACAGAGAGAGGTGGTTAGTGATGAGCATGGAAGTGGGAAATGTTCTGGTCAGAGTGGGTACTGCAACACTGCCCAGGCATAAAGCTAATAGTCCCTGAGCAAAATGTAGTAGCACACCCCAATTTCATGTTATGAGACGGCCACCTACTAAACTGAATAAATCACAAACGCACTCCTCCAGCCTCCACTGACCACACTGAAACTCATGCATGAGGAGCCTTCTGTGATAAGGTGCTCTGGCTCACTTCAACTGACAGCTAAGAAAAGTAACTCGAGGGTGGGAGAGAGTAAGGAAACTGTACTGTCCATCCCAGCAGCATATTTCAATGCTCAAAGGTTGCTTCACCTGAGAAAAATGCATGGAATGTGTGAGACCAGAGCTAACCACACTAATAAAGATCAAAAGATAGTTTAAATAAAAACCCAAGAGATGTTTTCTGGAAAACACAGACTGTCCCATCTCTCATTAAAATTGTGAAATCAGTACAAAAGAATTTCTTTCTTACAGTTTCTCAAGCAGTATTGTCCAAAAAAAATAACTGGAGGTTAGGGTGGTGGATAATCAGGAGGTAAACAATAAATAAAATCAGGTTTGGGTTGTAAATTTTGTTCCATGTAATCAAAAATGTCACAATTGAAGATTAGAAACTGTTAGGAAAGGAGTAATAAAACCCCCACCAAACAGAACATATTCTTATGCAAGGTTATGCAAGGCTCAGAGAATGGCTCCTGCAAGAAAAGAAAGTTAAATTTGGAAAAAAGTCCAATTTTCTATTGAAAACTTAAGAAGGCCATGACAGAAGTTTGCAGAATGGTGGGTGGCATGGAGAAGGGAAGAAAGGACTGGATTAGGATTCACAAACAACACCCAGTTAAATTTTCAGGCAGAAAATAGAAAAAAAAAACCCAAACCAACAAAACAAACCAAAAAAAAAACAAGCCAGAAGTGAGTGGTATATAAAAAAAAAAAAAAATCCAAAAGAAGAAAAAATGCAATACATAACCAAATTCCAGAACCCACTGCCACAGGAAACATCATATACAAATTCCTGGAAGACAGGCTTGCCCTGTCTGCATTCATTATTTATATACACGATAGCCAAGATGTAACCTTCAGCTCTGAACTTCCTAACCATGCAGTTTGCTAGGAGCTAGAAAACTACAGCAGAGAAGGATCATGCTGTATGTGGTCACTCTTACACTCCTTCGTAAGTTTGAAGCATTAGTCATTATCAGAGACTGAATATTGGACTAAACAGTCCACTGACAAGACCCACTGCAACCACCATTACTAACTTCTGATTTAATATGCCTTGCTTTCTTGCAGAAGACTCTGGCAACCAAGTACTGGAATGTAAATGTGTTAATAAAATAGGATGGGATGACTACATGCCACATCAATATACCATTTGTTTCCAAAGTAGGACTACAAGGAATAATTTCAAAAAGTGGTGAAGAAACAGGTTTGAATTATATCATCATAAAATCTGTCTTCTTGTCAGAGCAGTAGTTGATCATTAACGGGTCATTAAAATGTGCACAAAGCATAAAGATTGGTCCTTGTCCCAGAGCACTTTCCACATTAAATACTTTAAGGTTTGAGGGCTGCATGCAGGAGCACAATACTGTCTACTGATGCCTGTAACTTCTAACGCAAGGCTTGTGTTTTGCCTGAGGATCTGAACACAGAGATATTTATATAGGTTATTGTGTACTATGCATATATTAACTTGCATACCCTTGCTAATACAGCGCTACCCATCATTTTATCTACACAGACACCAACTCATCTTTGCCCATAACGCTTTATTATCTGACAAAAATACCTTTATGCAGAATACCGTGTGATGGGCATGTCCCAGGTCAGTCAGGAGAAAGACGGCCACCAGCAGCCTCATAGCTGCTGTACTCACTGGGATTGCACAGGGGCTACTACTATCAAATGGCTCCATCAGGGCCACTGTTTAATGTAAAAATAAAGAGGGATGGTGCAAAATGCCACTGAAGACAAACAGCCTGTCCTACAAAGCACTCACCTCTCCAGAAGGGAACCCTGTGAAACAGTTGGAAGCAATCATCTCCACAGTGCTTACCTCTAAACATGACCTCTGCAAGGAGGCCACTTGGCCTCTTATCTAACAATTGCGAAGGATGCAAATATAAGAAATGCTGCTGCTCCCTTTTCCTTCTATTTCAGGATGGTTTGGCTGAGGTAAGGATTACTCCCACTACCTAGCATTTCCCAAGAAAAAAACACCTTGCTATTGTGCAGCAATGCTGTTGATTTCAAATTCACCATCTCCACAGTTTCCTTACAGAGCTGGGAGAAGTAACATTGCTACAGCAAACACCATGATATCACGGAGCTGCTTTGCTGCTCAGCAGCAGAGAACGAAAACCATAAAGCAATGGCATTTTAGACCCAAAACCAAAATAATCTGCCTGAAAAGGCAGATTACTGAGTTACTTTCTGAGGAGGTTTTCACTTAATACTGTTTTCAAGTATAAATTCTAAAGTAGGCAATTACAAAGCAATTTAGTCACACAGAGATATACATCAAACTGGATATCTATTTCTTTGTCTCCTAGCTGCTTTTGTGCAGCCTCTAGAGGTGTTTTTTTGGGAAAAAACCTGAAGATTCACTACAAACACCTTCAGATTTAAACCTAGCTAGTTATAAATCTTTTAGGTAGGTGAAACTACATGGTTAAATATTTTTGTATTTAAAATTCAAATATTAATGCATTTTGGAGCTTTGAGTAGAAGTTGCAGCTGATTTCTTTAAGAAATCACATTCACAGATTGGTCCTCTGAACAGCCCTATCCCTGTACAGGCAGTAGAGAAGCAAAAATACTTCTTACATGACCCACATGAGCCATAGGGTAATTCATTGAATTGATTTGTGATGAGTCTTATCAATAAATTAATACAATGCCATATGATTTAAGATTGATTTAAAATTTAAAATATCTTCATACTACAAAATTATGTATAGATTTGAGAGCTCATATTAGTAGAGAACATCAGCTACTCGGTGGAAAGACTTAAAAGGAAAACTATACAGGCAGGCTTTTTGAATTCTTATTTTTAGACTTGAAGCTGAGATCTGGAGAAAGGAGGAAGTTTCCTCACATTTAACAAGAATTTCAATTGATGAATTTCATGTCTCTTCTCAAGGCAGAAAGGGTTTCAAGAGTGCAGTTTAACTGCAGGATAGGGTCTGGCTCCTCCCAGTCTTAGTGTTTTTGGGAGGCATTCCTCAGCTGGAGAAGATGGAAAGCTTAACATACTACTACCACGTGGCTGGCTCACAAACACACAATTTTACTAAGAACTGCTGCAGGCTTTCAAGTTCAGTAGTAGAGGTGAATTTCTGGAGCAGAAGATATGGTATAGCACTTGTGCTCTGAATACGATCTCTTTTTACTTTTTCTTTTCTTATTTAAGCTGCAAAAGCTCAGAAGTAGATTTTGAGTTCAAAAGATAGAGGGTCACACGTATGTGTCTGTATCTGTCTTCCCCAATGTGGCTATTTATTATTATTTTTATTACTACAACTACCACTCTTTCTTAATGGAACATGATGGTAGGAAGGGTATTCTCAATAAACCCATATAAGTGAAGTGTTCTACCTTGATCTTGCATCTTCTATCTACCTATACAACTTCCCTTTCTAAGAAGTTTTATAGCACTCTATCTTACTTTCTCCTATCTTTCCTGAAGGGACGCAGCTCCTGAAAGTAGAAAAATACCAGTATCTCAATAAATGGCAATGATTTGTGTAAGTTACTTTTAACATTTGGTGCATGCGTCCATGTAAAATACACATATCCACAAAGTCATTCTGCCATTATTTGTACATTAATAAGGTGAACTATTTTTAAAAGAGAATTCCTAACAATAGCTACTTCTCAATTATGACTGATTATTTATGTACTCCACTTTGTTTAAACGGTGTCTACATTCTTCAAGAGAACAATGCTATATACAGCTGCATTATTAATAATGTCACTGCCTCTTTGTTGCTATTTTTACATCTCCATCTTCCTGTTAGGCCACATAAATAGAGAAGCCTATAATTAGCGGACACACAGCATTGTTTCACAAATCTTAGCTGTTACATCAAAATAGAAAGCTTATTACTTCTGTGGGAATAAACTGCACTTTGCCCTATACCTAAGATACACACTCCTAAAGCCAGATGTGATGCAATGGAGAAATCAGAGTATCTGCTAAGAAAACATACTGCTGCATTCTACATTTATTTAAACATGAGGAAAATGTTAACTGTTCATTCAAAAAAAAAAGTATATACTTTTGGAAAGAAAGTATCTTTTCATTTCCAGTTGAACACCACAGAAACTTGTGTTATTCAATACTGATTTTTTTGCCTGACAAACGGAAGATATGAGAAAACAAGTGTGCATCCAGATCTGTTGTTGTCTGCCTATTTAGAAGCTTACTGTACCTCTTGACTATATCTATACTGAGTTCCCAATACAAAAGTCCAACCCAAAGAACAATTATCAATATTTTTAGATAAGATTAAGACTTTTGCAAAGGCTGATCCACATGTGATAGAAGTACCTAGTTCAAAAATCTTTTTCCTTCTGTGGTAAAACTGTTTTATTTCCTGAATACATTTTGCATTAACAACATAGAAAAACAGCATGCCTATAAATATGCAAATTTGCATATGCTTTTTTGTGTTCACAGACTTCACAGTCAGGAAGGAACATTTTGGCCATCTGAGCAATGGTATATAGACTTCAATCTACAACATGCTTTTTGGAAAGAGGTGATATCTTGGCGTAGCCATTGCAATGCTAAGATTCCTCTTGTCTCTAAATAAGCTGCCATAATGCCTACTGCTCCCATTGCTGAAAAACCTCAGCCTCCCTTCTTATCTGGATTTGTCTTGAAGTCAGTTTCAGGGCACCTTATTTTCTTTAATCTCCAACTATCACTGATATATCAAAGATAACTCTGTACTAAGAGCTGTATTTAAAATTGTTGACAAGACAACTCAAATAACCATAACATTGCTTCTGCCAACAAGCTATGCTTCACACCCCCCTGCTTTTTTTCTTTTCCTCCTTCATCTCTTTCTCCTTTTTCTTTTCATGGTAGTAGCAAAAAGAGTTTACTATGAAGAAATCAGGAACAGGGTTAATCCAGAATTGAGTTTTCAACAGAGACCTATTCAAGAGTTGTTATCACCATCCAACAATTACTGTTTGCAGAGAAGTTTAGGCTACAAAAGCAACTTTAAGATGAATAATTATACAGAAATGAAAATATTAATGCCAGAAGAAAAAAAAATTAATTGGACAAACATGCAAAAAGACACTTCAATGCTTTTAGAGAAGCCCTTGTTACCCCAGCTTCACAGCTTGATTTTTGAGGTTCTGAAGAAAAATAAAATGTCCACAAGCCTGAATGCTTCCCACAGCCTGTCTGCTCTCCATAATAAATACTCCAGTGGTGCACGTAGCAGAAGAGAACAAAGTAAAAACCTCTGCTGTATACCTGACACTTGAAATTCAAAGTACCCAAGTCATAAATTAAGTATCTATGCCTGTGTGTGAGGCAGGGTATTAAGTTCTCCAACTGCTTCAATGGGTCTTGTGTAAACAAAACACAGAACAATTGGCTGCTGCAAATGTCAGCTTTCTGGTGCAAGGGAAAAAAAAGTCTCCACTCAAGAAGAAAAAATTCAGGGTCTGAAGATTTTGGCTTATTCAGATTTAAATACGAGAACAGAAATGATTTAATGTCCCTCAAATGTCTCCTCAGCTTTTCTGCTAGATTGTTTTGAAGAATGACTCCATACAAAGCTGCTCCTGAATTACCACACTCTACTGTCCAGTGTACCGAGGTAAACAAATCACTGGTTTGAGGTATCACATACACTAACCTGTGAACTGCAGTGAACAGCAAGGCGTGGAGATCTTTGCAGATGCCTGCATTTAAGAGCTACCAGACTGAAACCAGAACTTCTGTATTTGCCTCCTGTAATACATAAGCACAGAAAAGTCAAGAAACAAGCAGGAACAAGGCCTGCTTATTTGCTGCTCTCACAGTCCCCACAATACAGCTAACAGATTGAGTTTTCAAACATTCTAATTTCCATTTCTTTCTCTAAATCTGTTTTACCAATGGATGGCAGAACTGCTACAAGCTACAAAGATTGCTATAGATTAGTGGATCCTCCATGCCTGAAAGTGGTTAAAGCAATTACACCTCATATTACCCGCGCATTCTCCTTCCAGCTCCTCTGCAGGCATAGCACTTTGCTCTGGGAGACAAACATGCTGTTAGACTGAAAACTGGTACAACCCCCAAACATAACTAGCAAAGTGCACCTGCAGTCCTAACACAGCTTAGAACTTTGCCTTAAAATTGAGGCAAATTTCCTCAGCATAAGATCAAAATATTGGTCTAAAGTATAAGCACTGCCTGCTTTCCATTCCATCCCACCTCTCCCATGACAGAAGCTGAGTCAGCAGATCAGGACACCAGCTCTGTCATAGGCCATGACCTTGTGCATAGGCATAGACTGACTTGTGAGAATAACGGAAAAGGTCATGACCCACTGGCAGATGAGTAAAGCAGATAACTACAGGGCAGTTACCTTGTCAGCCTCCAGCACCAAGATTTGCAACTGCTTACCAGTCAACTGCCTCTGCAGAGCCCATGTCACAGTGCATCATGGTTTAAGGTGATGGGAACTGTGACTGGGTCAGCAGCTGGTTCAGCAGAGGTGGCCACATCCTGACCTGGCAAGCAGCTGGCAGTCCCAGTAGCCAAAAATGCAGCAACTGACTTTGTCAAAAGCTATCTGCATCTGACCTGCAATTTATTAGCAGTAAGTGATGCAGCCAAAGTTATAAGGAGGAGAGCTCTAGGTAAGGTAATAAAAGGCAAGGTGCTGAGTGGGTACAGGCTGAGGGTGTGCGCTGTGTCAAAAGCAGGCTCCCTTCCCACCCAAGTGGCTCTTCTGTAAAACCCCAAACCTTTTCCTGTAATTCTGTTTATATTCTACCATCCCAATATATACAATCAACTAAATTGTATTTACTTAGCAAACTTCCACACCTTTTCCCCTTTCTCCTTCCTCAGATTTGTATCACAGCTTTCTTCTGCCCAGTATTTTCTTCACTAGAATGACAATAATGCAGATACAATAATGAGGTGTTACCAGCCATTGTTCAAATACTCTTTGTCGAGTACTTCAGCTATTTACCTCCCACTCAGAAGTTCCTGTTTTCCCACTGAGAGGGGAAGGGAAAGGCCTAAACCTCTACAGTGATATAGCAGCTTTTTGCTTAAAAAGTCTGTGTGCAGTCAGAGATAGACAGCAGGTTTCGCCACACCCCCTCCAAGCATATTACTAGTTCCAAAGCAAAGAGGGAAAATTCTTTAGAGAACTGAAAAAAAAAAGATTTGACTACAAAAGTAGGATTTTTGCAGGTACCCTTCTTTTCAAGCTACTAACTACAGCTGTATCTAAATGCCCAATCCACACACATTGAAAACTCAGCCCACTATCATGAAGTGTGTACAAACCCAGAGGCATGTAATGTAATCTTCTACTGCCAACAGCATTACAGGTCTTCGCAAACAGAAGCAAGAAAGCAGAGAAGAATTAAGTCACTGAAAGACATCCCTTACTAGGAGCTTTGCTAGTTCACACAAAGGGAAAAGGAAAAACACAGGATTCATAGGGATCTGCCTTTGTTACAGAAGGCATATGTCATGTGATAAGGCAGAAAACCTATGGTGGACATACACTGGACTGAAGAAACACGTTTAGATTGACATTTGTGATGTTAAGCTGTTTTGATACCTAAGATTTAACAGTATCATGAGGTTATGGTGATGTGGATGTAACGAAATGACCAAAGATTCATCACAAAGTAAAGTATGTCCATGTACTGTGGGAAACATGACTACAGGAAGCTTTAAAGGAATATGGAAATCAGACATTTGGGTTATAAAAGAGCATGTCTGAGGAATGGATTTGCTCAGCTTCCCCTTTTATCATCCATCAGCTAGTCTGCTCAAGCCAAAGAAACTGTGCATATTCAACAGGTAACAGACCCCCTCTTTGGGGGGGAATTTTGGTAACAAGTGGGTTAATTGTGCCTTTCATTTCACCTAGAGTTAGTGTTAGCACAGTAGGTCAACTCAAAACAGGTAAAAAGTGTTAATTAGGCTCCTCCTGACCTCAACCTAATTTGACAGCAAGTACTCTGCACAGGGGTACTGGAGAGGAAAAGTCTTGCAGGACATGATCTCTTATTAGACTAATCCATGGAGCTGGCAAAAGAAACAAGTGAAGAAGGTTTCTGAGCATACACTTTTCTTCAGCACTGAAAGGAAGGAACAACAGAACTGCCCCTTTACCAGTTGCTAACAAGTGGATAGGAAATGACTATCGGAAAGGAGCTGATGATCTTTAAGAGCCCAACAAACAATGTAAGCAGGGATTAGCCATACAGCCTTCCAGGTAGGTAGACTTTCATGTTCAGGGTCATGTTCATTGTATGTGCAGGTACATTGGGATGACTTAAATCAATGGGAAATTTGCAACAGGTTTTAACAGCATCACAAACTTATTCATTATAAAATTATAGCATTCCTTATAACCTCTCCAAAACAGTATTATTTGCATACACTAGATCTTAATCTAATTTCACTCCCATCAACTCATCTGTTCTCTATTTGCACCTCTTCTCAGGGTCATCTTCTTGTTTGGGTACACTGCTTAATCTTACAGAAACAGAAATGACCACAGATCAAAATTCAGTGTTCTTTTAAAATGCACTTCTTTACCATGTTTTCTGAGACCTAAACTGAAAAGGTATTTTGAAATAAAGCTCAGGTTTGTAAGTGAAAAATACTTCAGCATTGTTTGGGGAGGGTTGCTTTGGGTGGTTTTATTTTTTGTTTTAACCTTTTCTTTATCCCAAGGCTAACATTACACTGTCCAGCTTAATAAGAAAATGAAAAAAAATAGATGCAACCAAGCTTAGAGAATTCCATCTCTTTTATTGGTGTGTACTCAGTTTAATTTTAACTTGGGCTAGTAAAACACTTTCTAAGAGACCCCATCTCACCTCTAATACGTTATCTTGACGTACTTACTTCAGGCAAACATTTGCTAGATAGTTCCCAGTTACCACGTAAAGAGAATGTCAAGTTCTTTATACAAGTGTCTGGTCATGCCTCATGATTGCCAATGTCTAGAAAGAAATCCCAAGTTTCAACAAAATATTTGAAAACCTTACTCTCCTGGCTAAGATTCTTAACCTTTGTGCTGAGAAAAAAAACCAGGGAAAATTCTTAGGATGTACAGAATTGAACAATGAAGATGTAATCAGTAACATAAGAACTTGTTTATCATTATTCCACTCTTGATAAGTCTCATCACTGAATTCTAGTTCTATAGGCCTGAGTCATATGTTCAAGACTGGTTTTGTACATCCTCAGATGGAAGTCATAATTCAAACAGAAAACACCACAGAGAAGTCATCTCTTCAAGTAGATCATTACTTTCCTCTTACACACTGCCTTGTAAAGTTAAGTCACATCAATGTAAGAATCTATTCAAGAGAGTAAGATAAAATTTGTGGTTTTCCAAAACTAAACATAGTAGTTTCCCAACGCCATTTTTTTCTGTTCAGTAGTAATTTCATTTGACTTTTATTTGATTATCCAAACTCATTCCTATGCATTGGGGGAACAAAAAAAATACACTAATAAGGTATTCATTTGTACTGTGCTACATGTTAGTAACAGCACAGGGAAGGAGAAATATTTTCATCTTGGTGGTGAACTGGCAATCCACAGTAGTAAATAACTGCTGTAACTGTATTGCACAGTCCAATGAGAGTGGCTTATGCACACAGCAAGGTTTTCAAATATCAATCACAAATCCGAACAGAGATCCTGCTTTTCCATGCATCCCAAATTTCTTATACTGAAGAACTTTTCAGTCTTTTCCTAAGAATTTTTCATTGAGGTTATCACAAGATTGTCGTAGGTCTGACAAAACCCAAGTCTGTCCAACCTGCTCTACGCCTATGGCTCAGCCAAAAGCATGTATTTATTTAAAGAAAAGCACATTCCACAACGCAAGAACCAAACACAATATTCCCCAATAACCTCCTAATTCACTGTATCAGTATTTCTAGTACTGTTCTAAAATACTACAGTATTTTTCATAGTTTTGTCCACCTACAGCTTTATGAAACCATTAAAGATGAATGCCTCATATACTGAGCAGAGCCTGTTCTTTCAGTTGCCTCACACCTCCTCTCCTAAGAGCCCATTATGCCAAATTCTTACAGTAGGAGCTGCATCTTTCTATGTTGCCTATCTGTGTAAAGTCTGAAGAAGAGCAGACTGGATAAAGATCATGCAAAGCAGACCTCCGCAAGTTGCCCTGAGCAAGAAGGCTTGAAGGAATGGACAACACCCCCACCCCCCCCCCAAATGATAAAGAAATCCATCCAACAAAACAAATAGACAACTTGGAAGATAGGGACAAAGAGACAGAAGAGTGGACAAAAATACATGTTGAAATCCTTTCAGTTAAGTATGCAACACCACCAGTAATAAGTACTTCACACATCTTAACTCTTCATCAGTTATGTATACATTATAATCTGCAACTACATGACCACAGACTTCCCCATTCTCCACAAGAACACCTGCATGCAGCAACAGAAGGAAGAGTCTTCTTCAGAACTAATGCCTTCCACTGTTCTGCTTTCTCTCTGTTCACTTCTGTGGCTCGCAAACTTACTCCCTGCCAGCAACTCAGAGCTTTGTATCGGCTTGGGCTCTTTAAAAGTACCTTGTTACCTGAATCATCCTGCAGGTCATTAATAGACTATTAAATGCATTTCTAAGATAAACAAGCATGGTATCCCAATTTTACAGCCAGTGCACTAACATTAAGGTCAAGATTACTTCTTGCCAGATTTCACTAGAAAACTTTTCTCCCTCCATAGCACTCAATATAGCACTGCATTTTGCCTCCTGAGAACTTACTCTTACTGAATACAGCCACAACTACTATTTCTTTTGCATCTCAGACCCAAAGTTAGGGATACAAAAAGCAAGGACGAAAGAAAGCACACTGAAGCTTACTTGCCTTTTTCTAGTATCCCATGGGAACACTGGTGCAAGCATAAGATAAAAATCAAATTTTCCAAGGAAGCAATTAGCCAGGAGACCATCCTTTCTTTTTGAATAATCCCTTTCCTTACTCACAACATGCTTTCCTCCCTGTATGCTGTATGTACAGTATCCTGGTTACTCCCAGAAAAACTCTCCTGTGCAATGACTATGAAAGAAGTTTCTTCACAAAGATAACATGACCATGCAGGTTTTGACTGGCTTCCAGCATCCTCACACAATCCAATATGAAACCAGCACTGGCAGGGTGAGCATCAATTCTGGCACTTCTGAATGTCCAAGGCCTTCACAACTGTACTACTTTTTTAATGGCCTCATATGTGCTTGTTACACACACAAGCTCTCTAAAACATGATGTTACTGGTAGCAGGGTACCACATGGTTTAGAAATTAAACTAAACCCAAATCACAGAACAGTTAGGGTTGGAAAGGACCTTAAGATCATCCAGTTCCAACCCCCCTGCCGTGGGCAGGGACACCTCCCACT
>JANRGW010006239.1:0-21451 GCA_024733675.1 Psilopsiagon aymara
CAGGAGCCTTCTCCTGTCCAGGCTGCCCCAGCCCCGCTCTCTCAGCCTGGCTCCAGAGCAGAGCTGCTCCAGCCCTTGCAGCATCTCTGTGGCCCCCTCTGTACATGCTACAGCAGCTCCACAACCACCTTATGTTGTGGGGCTCAGAGTGGGACAGTATTCCAGGTGGGGTCTCATGAGAGTGAAGTACTCAGGCTTTTTGGCTTTACAACATAAACCCAGACTTAGGGTCCCAGCTGTGTCAAGTCCTGAGTCTCTTGGGCAGTCACACATGGTTTTCTTCCTCTTCTTTGGGTTGTTTGGCTCATAACTCACTTACAGAATCATAGAATTATGGAATAGTTAGGGTGGAAAGGACCTTAAGCTCATCCAGTTCCAACCCCCTGCCATAGGCAGGGACACCTCCCACTAAACCATGGCACCCAAGGCTATGTCCAACCTGGCATTGAACATCACCAGGGATGGAGCATTCACAACTTCCCTGGGCAACTCATTCCAGTGCCTCACCACCCTCACAGTAAAGAACTTCCTCCTTAGATGCAATCTAAACTTCCCCTGTTTAAGTTTTAACCCATTTTGACTTTCTGGGCTTTGCAGTCTCAGCAGCTATCCTCCCTTGGCCATGGCTGCAGGGCATGCCATTCTGCTACACATCAAAGGATGCCAGGTTTAACTCTTTCTGAAGCAACACAGCAGGAAATTTAGAATTTCTTAAATGCCTTCTTGCCTTAATGGATTTCAGGGATTTCCAGCTCTTTGTGAAGTAACGTAAATCCCAAATATTGACTTCCCATTGCCCAGTGTTATTCCTTCCCTGAATCCAAGCCATTGATAATGTTTTAGACAAAACCTCTCTTTCTTTGTTCACTGTATTAATATGGAGGAGCACACCTTGAAGGCACCTTCTTAAACATCCCCCATCTGCTTTAGTGGAGGCTGCAGTTGCATCGACCATGTCTGACATTGTTTAGGAAGCTCATTGCTTCCAGGTGCTGAGCCACTGGTGGAGACAGTCCCTCCTAAGAGTGTTTTAAAGATAATCCAAAGCAGGATGGTCATCTTAGATGTGCCATAATAACCATAATTTAGGCAAGATGAAACTTGCTCAGCTCTTAAATAAAACGAGGCTTAGCGTTTTATCCAGACATTTCTCTGGTCATCACATTGGGGCTCTGCGCTTAAATACATGAGTTGTCGATTTGGGAGCTGTACAAAAAAGGGGATAGTTTTTAACAAAACAGGAGAAAAAAGCTGCGTTTCTCAACCATACAAAGTACTAGAATTCTCTTCCAGGAGGAATGGATTGTATCCTTTGACCAAGACGAATTACAGTGGTTTTTATCTATAAATGTATTCCCATAATTAGATTTCAGAAGGAGAACAAAATTTCAGATGGGCAAGTTAAACTATTTCATTTGGTTTTGTTTCATTCCTCTTTTTTTTTTCTAAAGTAATCAGTTACCAAAAGCAGCTCAAATAATGGACCTGAATTTAATAAACATATATGTATTTATTTCATTTTGTGGCAAGTCAACAATTCCCTGAGAGAGACAGAGAAGCCCAGCACGAGAAAAAGGATCCTTCAGGATTACTGCGGCCTCTTTGCCTTGACAGCCTTTGTTCCTCTCTTCAGACTCTCAGCCCCTCTTTCCATTCGTCATTCCCTGACTGATTCCCTGCAGCGAGGCGAGGCGTGGGAAAAGGGTGTGATGCCGCAGCTCCTCTCCTGACTGCTCCCCTGCTCTCCCGCCTGTGCTGCCTCGGAGCGCTCTGCAGAGATGCTGTCCTTGACCCTGTCACAATTTGTCCTGCTCTTTCTTGCCCACAGATTGCCCAACCCTCCGAGTCCTCCGGAATCACTCTGCCTACCACACCCTGTGCCTCCACACCCCTTTCAACACAATCCCACACCTCCTCCACCTCCCTGGGCTCCTTCCCCACTCTGTGCCTTGAACTTGCCTTGTTTTCCACCCCTTGCTCCATGTTGTTTGCTATCTGCATGTTCCTATTGCCACTTTGAGACACCTCTTACTTCACCTTCTCTGCCTTGGCATGTGTCTTGGTGCTATCATCATTGACATCCCTTTTCACTTCTTCAAACACTCCTGAAAAACAGAAGACTTGTTTCTTTAGCAGAGCCAATTATTAGCCCCCCATTAGCAGGGTCAATTATTAGGTCCCCATTCTAGTCTTCATTTGTTGGTTACTAGCACTAAGCCAGCTGGGCACTTTGTTGGGATAGGATCGCTAAAATAAGACAGAAAGGCACACCTCCTGCCCCAAAGATTATTACAGTTTACGCAAAGCAATCTCTTTCTTGGATCACACAGCAAGTCAAAATATCGCAGATCCTGGAACAGATACTTCAGCTGCCAGTGGTGGTACCTACCATAGCATCACGAGAGCACTTCACCAACATGGTGGCATCTCAGTTCTCTTTCTGGAGCATAGCATGAGCTGAGGACATGTTGTTTCGCCTCTCAGCCTCAGCTTCTCCACACAGACACCAAACTGACCTATTAGGTGGGCAGCTTGTGTTTATTAATTAGTTAAGATCTATAAAATGCTTTGAATCATCTGCGGTGATCACAATAGCTAAAGCACCTTTCCATTATTAATTACCTTGCTCCAGGGAGCTGGAATTGTCTTGCCACTCCATTATATAGCCAGGAAAATTGAGCTGGCAGGAACTCCTCTCCAGAAAGATGAACAAATCACACAGACAGGCTTAAATTCAGGGATTTTCCACTTACTCATCCTGAACTCAGCCTAAAGGTCCTTACTCAGCTATTACCTACCCTTCACCTGCAAATGTCAACAGGGGGTTCCCTAGTAAGAAGGGAATAAAAACAGAGGAAAGGTCAAATGTGCAAGGCCTGGTTTCCTTCCCAAATACAAAATGGACTGAGGCAACAGTTCATCCTACCTGACTGCAGGCACATGGCAGAGACGAGGAAGGTTTACAGGTATTTCCAGAGCTTGGATGTTTGCATTTGTGTGGCTTGGTGCTCTCTTTCCTCTGAGACTATAGACATGAAGGATAAGGGGTTGTGCTCTGAGGGTGGGTCTCAGCTCACAGCATCCTTGATGAGCTGGCCAGCTGGCTGATATTTGAGGCTAGAAAAGGTTCTGAACTTCCCGTTTGAGGGTGCACTAATTAATCCTAGAATCACAGCGTGGTTTGGGGTGGAAGGGACCTTAAAGCTCATCCAGTTCAAATCCCCTGCCATGCAGGACAGGATCACATTCTGCTAGACCAGGTTGCTGTGTCTGTCTTTTCTCCATAGCTATTGATTTTGCCATCCTTAGATAGCTGGTGTCTTCCATATTCTTCTCCCTTTCCCTACTAGAAGTCAAACCAGTCGATCTGGAAGAAGTTATGGGGAGTGAGATGTATAAAATTCATTTTCTTAGGAAAAATTAGCAGAGAGCTTTTAAAAATGTGACAGAGGGAATAGATCTGGAGGTGATACTCTAAGACAACTTCAGAGATGCTGAAGCATCAGCCTGATGAAGATCATGGATATGAGGAAGAAATTCTGGATATGAGGAGGAAATTCTTTACTGCAAGGGTGGTGAGGCACTGGAAGGGGTTGCCCAGGGAAGTTGTGAATGCTCCATCGCTGGCAGTGTTTAAGGCCAGGTTGGACAGAGCCTTGGGTAATAGGGTTTAGTGGGAGGTGTCCCTGCCCATGGCAGGGGGGTTGTAACTAGATGATCTTTAGGTCCTTTCCAACCCAAACTATTCTATGATTCTATGATCTGCCTCATTGTCATAGAATGGGCAATATCTTCACTGGGCAATTGCAGACTGTATTTTTGTCTCCTTGAAAACATGCGAGAAATCACAGTTATGAAGAACCAGCTGGCAGTAAGTGAAAACTAGAGTCTTATACTTGCTGTTTAGTCTAGGACAAGACTCACAACCACCCTACCACCTTCCTCAGCTCAAGGAAAGTTTGCATGTCTTTGCAGTAAGTGACATCTGAGCTTCACCTGGTTTAAACAAGACCCAAAATATTATGTGTATTTATTCCTTCAGTGGACAGTACAAATTTCCCATATATTGAGGATCTCAGGTGCTCGAAGTCCACAGATCTTTACAGTTTTGTACTGATAATTTGGTGCTAGAAGGACTGCAACAGTGAAGGCATTGGTCCAAGAAAAAGATGTGGCCCTGTTTTATTGCTGTCCTGCCTCAAAAATGCATTTCTGTGGAGCCCAGTCAAGTTCATTAATGGTAAATGCTCCATTCCCAGCAGTGTTCAAGTCCAGGCTGGATGGGGCTTGAGCAACCTGATCTAATGGAAGGTGGCCCTGCTCATCGTAGGGGGTTGGGACTGGATGATCTTATGGTTCTTTCCAACCCAAGCCATTCTATGATGATCAACCAAGAATTAAGCCAGAGGTGATTCTGGATCAAATGAAATAAAAGGAATGCAGTGATGTGGCACAATGGATCAGAAAGGGAAATGAAGTAGGAAGACTGCAGCCTGGCAGGGGTAAGTTAAGTCACCATCTATGACATAACATGGTCAGAGTAGGGGTCCAATAAAGCTCCTATTAAAAAGAACTGCTATTTGACAGCCACCACCCCACCTTCCCCTCCTCTTCTTTGTGCGAACACAGACACATTGTACCTAACTGTGAGCAATTAAAATCAAGCCCAGGTCCAGATGCAGAGGTCAAGTGGGGCTGGGCTGGGCTTACAAAACATAACAACAACAGAACAACAACAAACCCCCTTAGCAGTACAGGAGAAAATGCAGACTGCATGGAGAAGGGCATTGGAGGGGGGGGGGGGTGGGCTCAGCCTTTGCCTTCCTTGGGGCCTGGAGCATCACACACATTCTTGCAGAGGCAGTAACCGAATCCACATGGCGCACAGGCCTTGGCAGATGAGTGTAATTTAATTGAGCGAGCCCCATACCTGAGGGGAGAGGAAACTTGTTTATTTGGAAACAAAACTTGTTTTTCTCATTTTTTTGGTTTGTTTTGTTTTAGCCTCGAGGCCCTTGGGAAGCCTGTGCCAAGTGAGTGTGCATGAGTCCTCTCTTCTTTTAACCCTGCTTTGGCTGATTCAGGCATAGAGGCAGGACAAACAAATGTTGTTCTAGGTATGAAGTCCAGAAGAGACCATTAAAGAATTGTCAAACACTAAGAAATGAAACATCATATTCCTGGCTTCCCTGCTACTTCCCCAAAGAATCATAGAATAGTTAGGGCTGGAAAGGACCTGAAGATCGTCTAGTTTCAACCCTCCTGCCATGGGCAGGGTTGCATTACACTAGAGAACACCTTTGGATTGTGTTTTCTTCTCTGTTATTTGAGGTAAGAAGGACATTTTGGTCATAGGCACTGTGAAGTTGGTGAAAAAGGAAAGAAAGCAGAAATATCCAAAAAATCATTTGGTTCCAGGAACTGCAGCTTTAAAGGAAAGCAAAAAATGCCATGAAGAGCACTGGTAACTCTCCCTAGAATTAGTGGGATCTGCAATGGCAATCCTACAACCTGATCTGCACCACACTCTTTCAGCAGGTTCATGAACCTAGCAAGCAAGTTATCAGCTTGAACTGAAATATCTGGAGAGGAAAAGGTTGAGGGAAAGAAGGGGATAGGTATAAGCATTCAGAACTTGCAACTGCCAATATCTAAGGAGCAGGAAGCTTCCCACTTGAAAATCCATACACAGCTCTGCACTTTGCTACGCAGTGCAGCTTTCCAGGGACATCCCAGCTTTGCTGTTCCTACTCAGCAAAGTGGACTGTCATCTGTACAGTGGCTACTGACATTAAATCCCTCATGCAAAATCAGTAAGTAGCTTGTTTAATGACAACTTTCTGGAGGTGAGTACCACAAAACTGCACTGAAAAACATTCCTCTCTGAAATACTGAGCTGTCAGCTTATAACATTGGAGCTGCTCACTCTTTCATGCACTCTCCTCATGATTTGGATGCAGTTTTCCCCATCAGTAGATGAGAAATGGAGGTAAAGAGAGGCTAAAGTGACAGGGCCAAAATCAAAGCAATCGTTTGCAAGGAAGGTCTCTCTGGGATGTTGTTTCCAGCTTGTGGTCTTGCTCTGTGCTAAGGTTTCAGAGAAATGAAAGGTTGCACTAAGAAAATGTTCCTGTGCCAGAGGTGAGAAGAATGATGCACGTTTCCTTTCATTGCTCTTGTAGTTTCCAGTTTGGCAGCATGCAAGCACTGCGGCAGGGACAGCAAAAGGTGCGATGGACATGAGAAAGTAAGAGTAAAAGCAATATTCCAGCCATGGAGAATCTGGATGCAGTACAAGTCCCATGTCTGGGCAAAGTGAATCCTTGCTCAATCCCTCGGGGAATGTAAGTTTTCATCTTCTCCCAGGTTTCACCCTATCTCTGGATCCAATGTACTGTCAGACAGAAGACCAAAGGCTTGCAATTGTTGCAGTGATTTCCACTTGCCTATGGATGCTGCAAAGGACACAAAGGTGGAGAAATTTAATAAACAGTGCCTTTGAGCTATTATCCATATCAAAACAATGAGATAAAAAATTGCGAATGATTAGAAACTCTGCCAAGTGGTTGCACAAACAGAGCTGAGCAATGAACCTGAAAATGCATCTCCATTGGGTGAAACATGCTCTCAGCAGGGAGAACACCAGGCCCTCAAACAAAATGTGGTTGAGTGAACTTTTAGTAGGTGACAGTTCAAAAGGAAGATGAGATACCAGGATATTTTTGGAAGGGAACTTAAACACCTGTGACACAGGTCCTGGCTAGATAGAAGCTACAGGAGCCAACTGGTTGCTGTAATGAGTCTAAATTGCATCTAGAGCAGAATGTGAAGAAAGAAAACATTTTAATCAATCAGGTGTTTCAGCCTGAGAGATGAATGTGGTTCCTTGTGTACCAAACTTCTCATGTGCTAGGACCACCTGAAAATGGTGTATGGGTCTACAAATGTCTAGTTCAGCTTTAAGTCAGCATTGAATACTATAGTGCAAGACAAACCTCTCCTCAAATTCATCTGGGTTGTCCCCACACCCTGCCAGTAAAGGTCAGATTCTCTTGCCCACAGAGACATCTAATGTCCTATTAGACATTGCAGGCATAGTGCCTCCAGCTGCTCTTCTAGAAGTAAGTCTCCTGTATTAGCGTTGAAGCCACCAGTACCAAGCGGATTTCTCATATAAGCTATGATACATGAAATGGTACCAAATGTCTGTGTTTGGGCAACTGAATCCTATCCTAAATGTGTTGTTATTAATGTGGAAACTAAAATATTAGGGGTCTGTGCATGGGCACCATGTTTACATAAGCCAGGTGGGATGGGCTTCTCCTTTGAATAAATGGGATTTTAGGGCTCTGTTGGTAAGCTGCACATAGGTGTGTGGTGCTAGCTGAGATGCTCTAAGGTATGTGAGACATCTGCATGGGGCTGGCATGTGACCTGCTGGAGACTTGTGCCTTTCTGGAGTAGCCATTGGAGGCCAGGTGGAATACCTCACAGTGGCTAAAATAGCACCACAGGACTGTACGGACAACCAAAGGTCAACCTTTTCAGTGAAGAGCTACTTGTCACCCTCCTTGCATTGTCGTAGACACCCTATGTTGCTTGTTAGACCTCATTCATTGGTCCCCCTCTAAGGGCACTGGGAGCCTGTGCACATAGCGGACAGATAGACACCTACATGTAGGCACCTAAACATGGATGAGGTGATCTGTGGTCTGAATCCTACCCTAAAACACTGATAGCAATTCTCTGAGTGTGATCTCTCAATGGGATGTGGAAATGCCATTTAGATTATTCTTTCCTCTAGTGTCTTGTGAAACCACCTCCTGGGAGGGATTCACAAGACTCACTGAAGTCAGGATATAGCTGCTGTTGCTTCCGCTTTATCTGCAAGGCTTGGTAACCTTCCAGAGCTGGAAATTAGACTGGTTGGACATGATTTTGTTATTAGGAAATCTGTTTCATATCATTTCCTTATCCTCCAGGGTTGAACAAGTTATCTTCAATCAGCTCTTTCGGTATCTCTGTTGATGTTGAAGTTAAGGCAACAACTCTACAATCACTTGGAGTTATCTTCCTTGCCCCTTCTCTCTACCTTTTTAAAGGCAGAGTTTATGACAGCTTCTCATGTGCTTGTGTGCACCTACCTCCTGCCACTCCTTGGCGGACTCCATTGGAGTGTGTAGGATCCCAGCATCCAGAAGGCAGGAATTAAGGGTGAAACTACAACATTGTACTTTATCACCCAATCCTCTCAAGCTGAGATTGTAGATGAAAGGCCCATGAAGCATGGCCTTGCATCCTCAGGCAACTGGGCTGTTACTGAGCATCTTACGAGCTTGGGTGCTCCTAAGTATGGAAGAAATTGATGGATTGGTGCCTACATTCCACAGTGATGGGCACATTAGGAAGCTGTAGGCTGGAAGATTAAAGAGATATTTAAAAAGCCCTGCCCAGCAAACAGATGCTCTCACACTTTGCATTGAGGGCATGAGTTGTCCCAGATAATGGTTAACAGGTCAGAGACAGCACTGGTTTGGCTCTTGATTACTCCAGGACCTGCCCACCCCAGTGCATTCAGCTGATCTAAACAGTCTGTAACCTGTTCCTTCCCCACTTTGGACTTTGGCCTCTACTCCAACCTCTGTTTTAATTGTTGTAAGCATCTGGACTCAGTTAACCTTTTTTTTCGTTCTTTATTTAGACAGTGCAGAAGCAAAAAGGAACCTTTAATGCTTCATTTTCCTATGTGTCAGTAAATAAAGATGTCCTGTGTGGAGGGGCACACTGCTGTGATGGTTTCTGGGGCATGGTCTACTGTGCAGTAGATGACAAGAATATTAAAGCAGGAGGAATCTATCCTGGAGACATCTGACTTACCGCACAAGCCCCTTACAGCACAATATCACAGGCAGCCAGCCCCAGGCCTGGCTGCAAGAGATGGTTAAAAAACATTTGCCAGAATCATTTTTAACTGAGAACAGTATTTTTTGGATACAGCTTAATACCACCCCCCAACCACCATCACCTCCAGAGCCTTTCTCATGGAAGAGTAGAGATTTCAGTGAAAGATCCCACAGAAAGAACATCAGTGTGAGGTGAATTCCAGAAAATAAGGGAGAAAAAACAAACCCAAACATTCCAAATAAGAATTTATATTTCTGGAGATTCATTTTTTCTTGTGTTATCTTTGTCCTGGAGTGATCATTTTTACAATTTTCCGTGGTGTGTCAGTGGTAAAGGCTTCAATAGAGAATGTGACTATCAGGATGTCTTAATAGAGTCATGGAAGTCTTCTCTTATTTTCTTTTGTTTGCCTTTTCAAATGATTTAAGGCAAATATTATTTAGTACTGAGTGAAATATCTTATCTTCCTTTCTAGATCAAAGTGCCTCCTGTTTGTGTTGTAATTAATAAGTAATGAAACACCTTAATTACAATACAAACAGGAGATACTTTGATCTGGAAGGGGAGATAAGGCATTTCACTCACTGCTAAGTAGCAGCTGCTCATAATGATTTTGAAAACAAAATAAAAATAGAATATTTAAACAATTTGGGGTCATTATGGCATGCCAGGAGTACCTGCCATAACATAGGAATAGATAATATAAATATAATAAAATACTATTAAAATCCCATAAAATAACCAAAGAATTTCTTGAACTATGTTTTTGGAGTGAAAATTCCCTCATCCAGGCGGTTTCAAAAGTAGTTGGTTTTGTTCTGGTTCCAAGTGAAAACAGTAGAAGTTCCTGGGAAAATGGGAACGTGCGAGCATCAGTCTCTTCTCACTCTCACTTCAGTTCCTTTTCTTGCAGTGGATAAAAATGGATAAAGACCATCTCCCCAGCTACAACTTCTTGCCCTTTAAATATTCAGGGCTGCTTTTGCAGCACCCTGGGTTCTGCTGGGGAAAGCTTTTGTGCCATTAAGAATGGTGGCTACATATTGAAGCCCATGGTCTAGCTGCTGAGTTCAGTCTAGAGAAGCTGAGAGATCTGGTTTGTGTTTGGATCACGCTGCAGCAACAGCAATGAGAAGACCTCACTGGCTGGGAGGAGAGGCTGCACTGTGCAAGGCCATGTCTCCAGCAGTTCCTTTTAAAGAAGCTGTTATGTCACATCAGAAATAGAGGTGGAACCTCTGTGCAACTTTGGAGTTCTCATCCTTTGATGGAGGCTATAACCAACCTTGGTTACATCCTCTTTCTTCTGAGTGCCTCATGGTTTGGTAATGATTAGCATTCACTGGTCTTGCAATATAAAATTACCTTGAGGAAACTGCTCATCCATCACTTTCAGGTTTCTCCCAGAAATTCAGTCAGAAATTTGTACAGAAATAAACATTTTCCAAGAGAAAAGGAAGCAGGCCAAGCCAAGCCAAGCTAACTCAAATTAAGCCAAGCTAAGCCAAGCCTTTTTATTTCTTTTTTCATAAACTTTAATAATATGATGGTAATGGGAGACAGAATAACATAAATGTATAAATAATAAAGAAAAAAAAGGGAAATTGAATAGGTATCTTGTTAAATGGTGATGAACTCAACTTTCACTATAATTTAACTAATTTAACTTTGACTACAATATAAGTTTAACTCAAACTTTACCATGTTTTCTTTCATAGCAGAAGTCATTTCTAAAAAAAGCAATTCTTCAATGAGCTAAGCCTAAAAATGAAGATGGAGAAGAGCTTTCCTTGCATAGGAGTCTTCTACTGTTGTTCTGCCATCTTTGGGGTGGTCTCAGGAAGCTATTATCTTCGTTATTATCCTGAATAGATAATACCTGGATCTGCATAAATTCAGGGACCACAATGGTGGGACCAGCAAATAGGGAACAAACACACTTCAGCTATCTTCCCAAAATTCATCTTCATCTCTTAATATTTTTAATGTTATCTGCATGAAGGACCCTTTTTAGGGGGAATCTATCTCACTTTTTTGCCGCTGCAATCATCCTGCGGCAAACAGGTCCAAATGTACCACTTAGACCAGGTGTTGTGCTCAGCTACCTCATGAACTTACAGTTGGAAGCTTTGAACACAAAGATTCCCTTGAACTTTGTATTTTGTCCCACCTCAGGCTTGTTCTTTGGCTCTAATAGCAGTGATAAATAATAACAGTCTATTTTTGCATACAATAGAAGTTTGATGCCCTCTACTAAGGAAGTGGTTAAAGCTGCTTTTCCACCTACTCTGGAAAGATTCCTTGTAATGAACACTTCTCCATGTATGAATGTCTCAATTTTCTTTCTTTTTTTGGCCTGTTCCCAGGTTGTTTAAAAACCCCCTTTTCTTAAACCACTATATCTCTTTCTTGTTGTGTAGCTCTGTCATACCTATCTTTATTTTCCTCATGAACCTCTAAACTGTGTGAACATTACAAGAGTAATGACTGACCACCTAGGCCAATTAATAAATTCAGTAACTTACTTTTAGTTTAATTTTGCCTTGAATAATTGTGAGTGTAATGGCATCGTCTTGCATAGTATTGAACTGGGTACCTTCAAAGAGAAATATATGCTCTGGCTGCAACTAGAAATGCAAACTCAGGAACAAGAGATTTTGATGGTTCTAGAGTTGCTTCTGTTGACCAAATGACCAAGGCTCAAAGAACCTTAAGTTGATCTGTTTTCAGAGAGCATGACCTGATCTTATTCAGAGCACACAATGTTTTTTCTGGCCAAGGAATTTCATTCCCTGATAGAATCATAGAATAGTTAGGGTTAGAAAGGACCTTAAGCTCATCCAGTTCCAACCCCTTGCCATGGGCAGGGGCACCCCCCACTAAACCATGGCACCCAAGGCTCTGTCCAGCTTTGCCTTGAATACCACCAGCAATGGAGCATTCACAGCTTCCCTGGGCAACCCATTCAGTGCCTCACCACTCATACAGTAAAGAATTTCTTCTTCATACCCAATCGAAACTTCCCCTGTCTCAGTTTGAACCCCTTGTCCCTTGTCCTATCACTACAGTCCCTAATGAAGACTCCCTCCCCGGCATCCCTATAGGCCCCCTTCAGATACTGGAAGGCCGCTATGAGGCAGCCTTCTCTTCTCCAGGTGAACAGCCCCAACTTTCCTTGCCTATCTTCATATGATGGACTAATTCAATTTGAATTTCATTTGAATTACACCTCAGAAAGTGTGAAGTGCAGTGAGAAATAATGGGTGCTGAATCAGCTTCGTAAACTAATTGGAGAAAAACATGTTGACTTTCTCATTTCTGAAATGTTGAACATTTTTCAAACTAAATGGGGAAAAACAATCAACCACTCAATGTCTTCTGACCAGACAGATTAAAGCCAAAAAGTCCAAATAATTGACACGTACAATTTTGATCATAGAGAAGCATTTTGTTTCACAAAGTGAGGACATTTGATTTTGATAATGTCAAAAACACAATATACTAATATTTGGCTTGCTAAAATATGAAGCATATCTACAAATGCATCATGTTAACTTGAATGCATGCTAAAATGAGGTTATTGAAATATTAGCCAAATGAAGTTGTTTAATGCTTTCCTGTTAAAAAAAAGGAAGGGAAAACCAAACCCTCTTAAGGTTCCTTATTAAAAATTCCAACAAAACACTTGACTCTTAATAAAATGACTTTCACTGATGACAAGATATCTTCATCAACATTTTCTGATCTAGCTTGATTTCTTTCTGTAATTCCTTTTAAGGAAGAGACAATTTCTTTTAACTATTTGCTGTAATTTCATTAACACTTGAGTTGTTACAACCTCTACCTCAGGCTCCTTAGAGAGAGCAGGTTTCAGGCCCAGCTACTTTGCTGTAAAGACAAAACCCTGAGCTTGACTGATATAAAAAGTTATATCTCATTCCCAAGGAGAAACTTTTTCACCTTGGTCATCTGAGCAGGCTTAGAAACGGGAGAGTATTTCCTCCATGATAAAGCTCATTTGCACTGTTAGAAGTACATAGATCTACAGGCCAAGGGAATCGGACCTGCTGATTTCATGGTGACACTGGCCAGGCAGAGACCACATGGGCTGTTTTACTCATTTAAGTTTTTCAGGCCCACAGTTAATCATATTCAAGGTCATGGCAAGGGTTCTCCTTGGTGGTGTTTCTGTCTGGGTTCCCAAGGTCCTTCCTACATCTCACTGTGGTTATTTCTTCTTACACCGCAACTAGAGGCATTGGCTTTCTCCTTCATCAAGTGGAGGTGAGGGTGGTGAGGCTGGTCTTGCAAGGAAATATAAGCCATCATCTCACATGGGCTGATGATTGTGAATTAATTTTGTTGATGGAAAGTGCTATTAAAGCAGAACAGAGCCATGTATGAAATCGTGATACATTTTTAGCTTGCAGTCATGCATCTTGCTGGTTTTCTCCCTCTTGCTAAAGGCATATCTTCTCCAAATGGTGGAGAATTATGAGTTATCAGACCATGCAGCCCATCTCTCTGCCAAGGTGGTGATGTTTCCCACAATCTCTTTATTGTCTGCTCAAGTTGTAATCTCTCTCTAAGCAATAGGGCTTCCAGAATTTCCTATGAGGGACAATTCTGTAGTTGTCCAAACCAAAATGAACACTGGAGGCATAGTGTGTGGGTCCAAGAGGAGAATTAGGATATTGTCCTTTGGTTTAGCCCACAAGTAAATCTTCTTGGATCTCAGGCTCCTTCTTTGCTGTTTCATACACTTAGGAAAGCCAGAACTGCATGAACCAGTATTTGTGCAGATCTATCCCTTTGGCTAAAGCAAGATGCCCTGGCCCAGCTTAAGGACAGCTTTCAGTCTCGTTGTCTTTGTTTCTCCATTTTGATATCTGACCTTACAAATTGTTCTTCCTTTTTTTCCCATTTTATTCCCACTCCTCTTGTCCCTTCCCCTTTTTCTTCATGCCACCAGCATTAAATAGCTCAAGGCTGTATTTAAAGAACTGAGAAGCTGCAAAGAATCAAGTAGGATAATGGGAAGAAAGGCTCAGTGGTTCCCTTGGGACTTATCATGGTTTCTCTCCAACTGTTTTACATGGAGTCGAAAGTTCAACCTCACATTTTCTGGAAAGGCAAAAAAAAAAAGAAGTAGAGAAAGAAAGAGGACAAGTCGTGATGTGGGAATCTTTGGACTGTGATGAAGATGGAAGGCGCCACTCGAGAAAGCGGAGCTCTTCCAATGAGAAACAGATGTCCTACATGTTCCTAAACACATTCAGTCCGTTTTCAATTACACCAGAATTAGAGCAATAATGAGAAACAAAACAGGGTTGTTGGTTGGGTTTTTTTTCCTCTCTCTCTCCTCCGTCTTCTTTCCTTTTTGCCCCAGATGGATCGGTAGCGTATCTCCAGATGACATCTGAGATTGCTTCCTAAAACAATGCTAATCATCTAATACTTCTAGCCTGACACTAATCTTTTCTTTCCTTGGTCTTATTTTCTTCAGACAACTGAATGTGGGACCACTCCTACAGAGCTGTTCTTTAAACTTGATGTGAAAGGCTTATTCTGCTCATTTTCTGCTTGTTAGAAGCTCATTGATAACGACATTTTTATGTTTTTTGGAGGTTTTGTTGTTTTTTCCAAACCAAGATTTGACCAAACATCTTTCTTTTCTTAGCTGTGGGATTCCCTATGAAGGCAAGAAAGAGAAAAAGATTTGTCTTGAAATACTGAATGTTAGAACAGAAAGTAGCCTGAGCTACTGTTTTTCTTCTCTTCTCTTTTTTCCCCAAAGCAATAAGGGACTTTGCTCAGTATTTATTTGGTTGCTCAGAGGCAGATTCACAGCAAAAGCAAACTAAAGAAAATCCAAACCACCCTGTTTTCTACCTAAACTTCCTCCTCTTCCCCCCATCTGTTTTATCAAATCTGGCTTTTAAGCCTATTTCTCACATGCAGGTTGCTTTATAGTAGACTGATCATTAGAATAGAGTAGGACTCAGCAAGTGCTGCTCTAGTTTGAGTAAGGAACTGGGAGACAGAGGACTTAGGAAATCTGAAATCCATGAATAATTACAAACCTAAAGCTCATGTCATTTAAGGACACATGAATTAACACAAAGTGATCTGAAGGATCCTGTTCCTTCTAGTGGAGACCTCTTCCACTAGGCTGTCCTGCTAGGGCTTGCGGCAAACAGACTTTGAGCTCCAGAGCCTCAAAAGTCTCATGGTTTGCACATTGCTTTCTAGGTGAGGCTGGGGAAGCACAGAAGAAAACTTGTACTCATATTAAGGGGAAGGAAGACTTGCTCATGCTTGGTGCAAGGAAGTGCTTGTGTGTGCAAACAGAGAGAGAGAAACACCAAGTGAAAAATGACTCCTTGAGGACACATCCGCATTCCTGGGTTTTCTACAGCATCTAGTGAATTTGTGTTGAAACATTACCCTCAGTGAAGCACTGTGAAAACCTTCTTCCCTCCCCATTTTCATGACACTTGTAGAAGCTGTACAGATTCAAGACCTCAACTCTGCTTTCAAAGCTGGTTGTGACTAATCTGCTTGTTCGATATTTGGTGGGAGATAAATGACAAACCCTGTGGCCATGTAGACTTTGTAATTCTGTGGGAAACCAGATGATAATAAATTACTAAAAAAGAAATAATCTCTTGCAAGAGTACAGAGCTTGTGGGATGTGAATACAGCTGGAGCTCTTGCTACAAGTGAGAAAGGACTGAGCATTGCTGCAGCCCTGTCCAGCCTCCATCTACCCAAGGTATTTCTCTCCCAAACCCAACTTAGATGAGTAATGCCTGGGCAAAACATCAGGCATGTGGAAGGAAATGCTGTGGGTTGCAGGCCAGGCATGCCAGAGTCCTCACCATCTTTCCTGGTGTGTACAGACAGAGGCCAAAATAGATGCAAAGGAGCTGTGTCAAGCCCCCCAGGACAAGGGGATAAGTCAATGGGTCCCACACAAGGTGGAGAGCTTATGCTGCTCTCCTAGATCCTCCTCTGCACTTGCGGAATGTGCATCCAAAGGGATGTGTGTATGGGTGGCACGACAAGAGGGTACAGAGATGGGGAGACAGTGACGGCCTGAAGTGTGAAGCAGAGCCACTGAACTGATTTCCCCTCAATGGGGTGTTGCAAGGGAATGACAGGAGCCACAGCCATATACTTGAGACCTGGGAAGGGATAGGCTTTTCTGCAGAAAGCCCAGGGTAAGTGATGCCTTCTCTGAGGAATGCCCCTGGAAGGGATAGCAGAGCACGGCTCTGTTTTCCAGACCAAGCCAGGTCTTCCACTTCCAGAGTATTGGCGCCTTCATCTCCACATCCCTGTATATATATGGGCAAGGATGTTGCAAACTATGTCTAGCCCTGCTACCTTGCATGTGCCATAACTTCATCACCCTGATCAGTGTCTGGATCCACTTCCATTTCCTGTGACCCTCAGCTATGAACTGAGGACAATCATGTTCCAAAAACTCCCTCTCTCTGCCTTCCCGTCCCTACAAAGAGGGTCCTGTAGGAAAAAGCCCATTGTGTATTCCTGACATTCTCAAGTCCAGCACTCATTTATCAGAAGCTTAGTCCCTTTTTTCTTTCCCTTCCCCTCCATGCAAAGTTAATTTACAGGAACCCACAGTCTCTGCATGGATATTGTTTCTCTCTTTTTGTACCCTCCCTTATTTCCCTGGAGATTTTTCTCTGAGAAAGAACAACAAAAGAAAATAAATTGATTCCTTGCTTTCTGCTTTTTTCCTTTTCTTTCTTTTTGTTTTCGGTAATACTGTGAGTATTTTAATTAAGAAAACAAAACAAGACAATAGAAATACCCCACCAACAGCTAAGTTTTGATGGGAGGTGCTGGATGGGATGTGCCTTGCAGAGAGATGTCCCCTTGAACAAAGAGATGGGGGACACTCTGGGAAGCCACTCCATGCACTGCAGCATATGACATCTGAGTTTGTCCCTTGCAGCACAGAATGACTAGCTCAGCCTTAGCTCTATCCTGATTATATGAGCCCAAGGCTGCTGTGCTCTTGCTAAGGTGCTCAGAAGGGTTTATTACCTCTGGGCTGAGGCAGCTGGACATCCTCCAGCCTTCAGCTGGCCCTGATCCAGGCAACTCCTGTGTCTCCAAACCGCAATTCCCTGCTCTTCCAGATCTGGGGTTAGCAGGGGCAGGATCAACACAGGCCCAGGCTGTATCCTGACCTGCATTATCGCTTCTAAACAGCTCCACAACTGCACTGATCCATGCTTTGGAAATCCTGGGAGCTGCTGCTCTGTGTGTAACTGCCAAAGCAGCAAAGCCTGAGGCTGCTCTGGGGCCATGGAGATGCTTTGCCTTGGCCCTGGCTCAAAGGGTAAATGCCAGGACAAAGCCAGGAGTGGGCTGCCACCCCAAAGCAGTTGATTTGCTTCATCATGTTGCTTGAGGACTCATTGGCTGTGTTCAGTCTCCTCTCTAGGAGAGCGCACAAACCCTTTTTGCTGCCAGCCTGCTCCCATGCATATCTTAGCGCTTTCTCCAAGAGACCTGAAACCCTCCTATGCACATGGAGGTGACTTACATAGGACAGACTTCTAGTTTCAGGAGTGTATTGAAGCTTGGTTACTGGTGGCTTCATCTGTAGGACACAGGACAGGGAACCAAGAGATCCTCCCTGTGCTCCTGAGTTCACACACAATCTCAGGAGCCTTCTGATCACCTGCCTCCATGCAACGGGAGTGCTGGGGCCATGGCTTCAATTGGTGGCTTTAGGCTTGACTGCAACCCAAAGAAAGGAAAGGTGAAAGTTCATAGTTGGTGGAGGCTGCTCTAAAATGGAGCTGCTGAAAAGAAGGAGCCATTCTCTCTGCCTGCACCCGACCCTGCTGTCTCATAGCAGCCTTCCAATATCCGAAGGGGGCCTACAAAGATGCTGGAGAGGAACTTTTCATCAAGGACTGTAGCAATAGGACAAGGGTGATGGGTTCAAACTGAAAGAAGGGAAGTTCAGGTTAGACATAAAGAAGTTCTTTACAGTGAGGATGGTGAGGTGCTGGCACTGGGTACCCGAAGAAGTTGTAATTGCTCCAACCCTGGCAGTGCTCAAAGCCAGGTTGAACCGAGTCTTTGGCAACATGGTCTAATGTTAGGCGTCCCTGCTTAGGCTTAGTATCTCCTCAAACATGGGAGTGCAGTATCTACTCCAGTATCTATGGAATAGTGGAAGGTGTCCCTGCCTGTGGCAGGGGTTTGGGACTTGATGAGCTTTGAGGTCCCTTCCAATTCAAACTATTCTGTGATTCTATGAGTAACTCACAGTTGCTTCACACCAGAGCATTTACAATCCTCTCAGAAGCAATGTTTTGCTGCAGTTTTAATCAACCTCTTTTCAGTACATGATGAACGATGAGCAGTAAAAGGCACTGATCTATAGAAAAAGTGTATATTTTAAATGATTTTTTTTATTTTTAAATGATTTGTTATTTGGTCATCTAAGAGATACGACATGAAAGTCTCATGAAGAGTAAAGAAAGAGGAGACTGTGGCTTTGAATTTACATTCTTAATTCTGCAGTTCTTAATTGCTGAGCATTCCATTTCTCAGCTTTTCCATGTCATTAACCTTTGTTACTTGCCTGCAATATAAACTCCTCTTGCAGATTGCCAAGGGAAATCAGAACCAATTTACCGATTCCTTGGCCTCTCCTGAAATCCACCATCATGAAGACAGCTGATCTAAAACAAAGTCAGCTTTCATGAAAGCCATCTTAACCCTTCTCCTTACATCTCCCTGCCTGTGACCCTGGATGGGCTATTCAGTGCTTGCAAGTGAACTTCAAGCCCCATGAATTGGTGTTCAAACACTTCTATTTTAGCACTTGTGGCCAGATGGAAGCAGTTCACAACCCACTGCCCCTCCCTGGTCTGCAGCAAGTTTTTAACAAGCCTTCCTGCTTCTGTTCTGCAAGTAAATGAGATTAAATCGATATTAAGACTTTTCACGTGACAGCCTTTAAAATGCAATAATTAAGAGCCCAGATTATTGTTGAAAACCTGGATTCTGCGTTGGCGCAGCTGGGCTACCTGCAAGCTGTGAGCAGTGTCAATGGCAAGTTGGTATTTGCCTGATGCTGTGTCACTTGAAAGCGCTCTATTTTTTTGAGTTTGAGACCATCTGGAGGGTGAGTTTGTGAGATATTAATGTCTGGGCATGACACATTCGGGAATTTGGCTATTTCCGTAAAGGAGCTTTTCCAAAACAATCTATATGTACCCTGCACCTCAATGGATCTCGCGCCCTGGGGCTGCACCCTGCTATCTCAGGGTACACATTACACACCAGGTCTCTTGGCTGCCTGGTTCTCAAATTAATGCTTTTACATTGAAAGATACTAATGAACTGAAAGCAAAATTCTAGGTCAGCCCATGGACCATATTCCATCCCAAATTATTTCTGTTTCAACTTGCAAGGCATTAAAACCATGGAATACAAAATAAAGGCTTTAACTATGTGGGAAAATCCTGCAGTGAATAAGCCCCATCCCTTTGCTCCATTCATCCTCCTTTTAGTTTTACAGGAAATTTCATTTTTTCTTTATTCTATTTTAGAAGAGAAAAGGTCTTATGCTGTACTATAAGGTGAAAGACTTTGTTTTGAGCCTAATTCAGACCCCACAATGCATACACACCTATATATGGACACAAATCTAAAGCCCTTAAAAAACCTTCCCACTTACATTTAAAGGATTCTAGCTCCCAAACAAGGATAAAACTCAGACCAAGGAAAGTTCATAGGAAATACTATGACGCAGGTGAAAAATTTCCTGTTTTCCAAGATGACAAATGTCAGCAAAAATGTCCTATGACTTTAAACTAATGAGCCAATTCCTTCCAAACAGACAAAAGAAACTTAGAGACACCTTAGAAATCCACAAAACAAGCCAAGTGTGAAGAATAGCTTGAGCTATTTTTAATTTTTATGTCTCCAAGATTTGTAATTGGGAAGAACTGGAGAAATGTAATGTTTTTTTCCTCATTATTTCTTTCCCTTATTAGCTTCTTTCTTTAGCACTGGTACATGTTTAGATGTACTAACATTTAACCACATTTCTCCCAAAGCATATGCAGCTAGAGTAAGGGAAATTTAACACAAAGAGAATTAGCTACGTATCCTGGGTTCCACGGTAGCAGTCATTTTTCTCTTCTTAGTAGCTGGTGCAGTGCTGTGCTTTTGACTTCCAGCCTGAGAACAGCACTGATAACACCAATGCTTTCAGTTGCTGCTCAGTAAAGTTTACTCTGACCAAGGACTTTCTGAGCCTCGGCTCTGCCAGGGAGAAGGGGAGCTGGGAGGAAGCAGAGAAAGGACACCTGACCCAAACTGACCAAAGAGGTATTCCATACCACAGCACATCATGCCCAGTATAGAAACTGTGGGCAGTTACCCAGAAGGGTGAAATCACTGCTCGGATCAGGCTGGGTATCGGTTGGTGGGTGGTGAGAGGTTGTGTTCTCTTCCTTTGTTATTTCTGTTATCATTATTATTGGTGGTATCAGCAGTAGTTTGTGTTATACCTTAGTCACTGGACTGCTCTTATCACAACCCATGGTAGTTACATTCTTTTGATTCTTCTCCCCATCCCTCCGGGAGGAGGAAAGGAAGTGGGGGGAGTGAGCGAGTGGCTGCATGGTTCTAGGTTGCCGGCTGGGCTTAATCCACAACAGTATGGCAAGTGATGGGAAAGTGAGAAAGAGACAGATTTCAGTTCCAATTGAGTAGTAAGACTACTTTGTGCAAGTTGCTAAGCCTGTACATAAGGTAATGCATCAAGAACTCCAAACCAATTAAGAACACCTCATCAAAGCATTTCATGCAATGCTTTATGGATTTTAAGCTCACTGGGAAAAGCAGCGATTTAGTGTTGAAATTCTTGTACAATACTTTGTAGATTTTCAATCTTAGTCATCACAATCAATCTCCCCCACCTTAGAGGATTACTCAGCTGTCTTAATGCAATTTGCCTTTAGTGTACCCAAATACAACGTCCAGTAACAAAGACAGGAACTTTATTGCCCCTGGGGGAAAACAGAAGATGATCCCTTGTGCTGCATAACTAACTGTCAGGATTAAACTCCAGTCAAGTTGTAACTGAATTTGAATCTGAGGCCAAAACCATTTCTTAATGTGCTCTAACAACCATTGGAGCCCATGGAGTGTTTTCGTGTTGCCTTTGTAAAACATACACGAAACCTTGCAGCATCTCTTCATGCAATATCCCCCTGTGGAATACTTTCTCTTGGGTCTGTGGCTTCTTGCTACACACAGGCTAACAGGAATTGTGGGTAATGGGCAAAGGTTTGTAATGAAGCTAAATTCTCACCTTCTGCTCTGCTCTTGTGAGACCCCCCCTGCAGTCCTGATCCAGCTCTGGGGCAACAGCACAAGAGAGACATGGAGCTGCTGGAGCAAGGCCAGAGGAGGCCATGGGGATGCTGAGGGCTGGAGCAGCTCTGCTCTGGAGCCAGGCTGAGAGAGCGGGGCTGGGGCA
>JANRGW010006240.1:0-17109 GCA_024733675.1 Psilopsiagon aymara
GTCCAAAGCCCCTCTCCAGGTTTCCTGCAGCCCCTTCAGGCACTGGAGCTGCTCTGAGGTCTCCCCTTCAGGAGCCTACTCTTCCCCAGGCTGAACAAATTTGCTTGCAGAAACCTACAATCAGGTTGTGGAGCCAGCGTGGTACTTTCTTAGGTGCCTGATAGGGATAAGTAAAGGGTGTAAAGGGGGCAGGAGCACGGGGCTGCCCACCCTGTCTCAGTGTTTGCCAACCAGTATGATTTGGCTTGGAGGGAGGGCCCCCGCAAGAAAGGCAAAAGGTTGCTGAGCACCAGCATAGGAGTTGTGGCACCAGGTATGTTGCAGTCCGTGTACTTTCTGTGTGGGCTAAAGAAACTTCTTCTAGGCTTGGATATGTGTACAGTGAAGCGTAAAGGGGCACACATGCTCTAAGGCTGAGGGCAGTGACTTACATCCATATATCTCCCTTTCTCTCTGCTCCATCACATGGCTGATGATCCCAGGCAGTGAACATTTTAGCTCCTTAATCCTACAAGAGCATCTCCTGTCAGGGTGCAGATGCCATTAGCCAAAGCTCTGCCAGGAACTGTGCTAGCATCCTCTTCCCTGGCTGTGGTCCATGTGCTTTTACAGGTTAACCTGAGAGGTGGATGCTTTTGTAGGGAGCTGAAGAGCACACCAGAAGTATAGCCTCCTGCTCACATGGAGAACCATGTCAACAGTGGGCTAATACGTAGCTGTAGCCAGACTATGGGAGGCAGAAACACGTATCTGCTCCCCAGCTCACTCACTCCAAGTTATCCACTCCAGTCAATCTTAAAGAGGAAAATACAGTATTTCACCTGGAGCTGCTGTATTTTGCTTCCCCAACAGCTATCTTTCCCCTCCACCTCTCTCCCACTCTGATGAAATTCAAGGAATGACTGAGGAAAACTCTACCCCAGCTGTGCCAAGCTTTCTGTGGGACTAAACCCTCATTTCTCCCTCTCACACAACCTGCCTGCAGGGCTCATTGCCCAGTTTCTGCCTGCTCATTAGAAAGCGCAGCAGTAACACCACTGTGGTCACTGCCTCAGAGCCCATCTCCTCCTTGCATTAGTTCTGCCTGCTAATTGCCAGGAGCTGAGTAGAGGCACTGCTCCTTGTCCCTGCCAGAGTCTGCCCAGACAGAAGGGCTGCAGTCAACCTTCATTGATATTCCAGGAGCACCACTCACTTAGCACTATCTCCTGCCATCAATAAACCAATGCAAACAGAGATAAGCCAAATAAAGTGAAAGTAGGTCACTTCTGCAGCACAATGACATCCAGCTCAGTTATTCCTACACAGCCCTAAAAGTTAACTCTACCATCATGGCATTTCTTTACTCTTCTTCCTTTTTGCTTAAAGTTGCCAGGGAGAAAGGTGATTAGGTAGATATGAAACCCTCCTTACAGCTCTATCATGCACCAGAGTAAGGGCATCTGGAGATTGCGGATGGAGGGATTGGTACCATTCACAGATTCTCTAAACTCCGTGTTGCTTTTCTACAAGTTAAAGTCCTGCAGTGATGCTTCATGCTGATGGTTAGGGAAAGCTGGTTTTGCTCCTCTCAAAGACCCATATTCTTTATGTGTAGGTCATATATTCACTGCTGTTTCTCCAGAAAGAATGTCACCACTGCAAATTCCTCCCTTAGTATTGGCTCATCTTCAAGCCTCGATGTCGACTACAAGCCACAAACTACCTTTGGTAGTGAGATAAGATCTCATTCCCAGTTGTCTTTTATATCATTAACCTCTTCACTGAGAACCCTAAGAGCTGGTTAGTGTCCCATAAAACATCACTTTTTTATGGTGAGATGGTAATGCTTTCCTCTTGATGTCACCTGAGCCCAAATTTGGGCTAGTAGCACATGGGTGACCTAGACACAACCACCTGCTCCATCCAGGCACCTAGGTTATCTGTGATTTTATTACCAGAAAATCTCAGTGCCATTTATTGGTCGATATATAGATTTCAAACGCTGTTATGAAAGCATAACGACCACTGGAGATACTTCTAATACCTTCTGGCATGGCAAAGAAACAACCATTAGCTCAGTCTCGGATGATCTCCAGAGAACAAGACAAATAGGGATGATTCAGTGCTCTCTTTTGGAGATTTCTGTAAATGCTGTCTTCATCCATCAGCATAAATGCTTGTGGGAAATACATGTTAAAACTTATTATTTAAGTTCCTACAAAAAGAGGTCCTAACAGTGACCCCCATCCATACACAGAATGAGAAATGACACCATAGAAGTTAAGGACAGGTTGGACATAGCCTTAGGTGGCATGGTTCAGTGGGAGGTGTCCCTGCCCATGGCAGGGGTGTTGGAACTGGATGATCTTAAGGGCCTTTCCAACCCTGACTATTCAATGATTCGATGATTCTATGCGTTTGGTATGTCACCAGCTTGAGCAGGAAATAATCTCTTCTTTGTGATACCTCCACCAAGGGAAATAAATTAATTTCAAAATAGAATGGTAAAATAAACCTCAGAAAAAAACCAGCCTCCTGCCAAACAGTCGGTAAGAAGGAAATATGGCAGCATCCAGTAGATGAGTTGTTCTGAAGTGGACAATTGCCCTGGTTTCAGCTGGGATAGAGTTAATTTTCTCCCTAGTAGCTGGTGCAGTGCTGGATTTAGAGTGAGAACAATGCTGATTGATAACACATGGATGTTTTAGCTGTTGCTCAGTAGCACTTCCCCTGATCAAGGACTTTCCAGTCTCATGCTCTGCCAGTGAGGAGGGGCACAAGAAACCAGAAGGGAGCAGAGACAGGACACCAGGACAAAGGCTTGTGTTGAGGCCTCATTCTGCAGCACCCTCAGAGCACATAGGGCTGCTTTTACATCACTTGGGCTGTAGGAGCTGTGTGAAGAGCAGAGAGAGATGGTAAGGTGTGGGGAGATGGCGTGGAGACAGCTAGCACCATTCATTCCCTGTTGTTGCCTGTCCCTTGCAGCATCCTCGACTTCAAATCTCCATCCCCAAGGAGCAGTGACAGCAAGGGAAGGCTGTGAAGGAAAGGGGCTGAAGGGGACAAGTGATCCTGGTATCTCTCAGCTTCCGTGTCCTGCTGCTGCCTTGTGACTGTAGAGCATGGTTGATCTCATTGTGGATGAACTTTCTGTGCTTTCCTGTTAACCCCTTAGGGAAGCCAACCTTAATTCTGTATCATTATCTTCCAATTGCATTTGGCTCTCCCAACAGCCCATCCATGAGAATTTGTGGAAATCAAGACACCTTTCATCTCGTGTATAAGATCTCTCTTCCAACCAGATGGGCTCCTGGGCCAGCAGAACTGCTATGTGAGTGTGTCTGTAGCCAAAGGCAGAAGAGAAAGAGGATGCATCTGGTTTTGCATCCCGTTCCCTCTGTTTCTTTGGCTTCATGGTAACTGCCAGCATAGGAATTAATTGGATGACGTTCTGTTTGTTGAAGCACCAGACCTGTTTACCAGCAGAGGTCAAGTGATTTGTGTAGGGAGCTGAGACAAGAATCCTTGATGTCGCGTGCCAAATCCTATCCGTCCACTCAAATCACTGCCACTGGTCCTTCATCCAAGCCTGCTGCTCCTACCATGTTTGCCATTCTAAAACACTCCAGGAGGCAGCAGGGAACCTTGTCCTGGCACACCCCAGATTTGGTACTGTGTCAGCCCTGCATCTTGTTCATCTGCTGCTGTTGCCTCCAATACTGTTTGGATATGAAGCTTTGCTTGCAGCACGTAGCATGGCACGTGCCCAGTCTGGCAATAAAACCTCTGCCGGAAGCTCTCCCATTTTTCTTGTATGTTAATGTGACCCTAATGGCCTCATTAGTTGTAATTTGTTTGGCCACCACATTCAGATGAGTATTCCAGTGATAACACAGAACCTGGGGAGAGTAAACAGTGACTAATTAATGCAGCTGAAGTTGCTGCCTACAGTGGCTGTGTGAGGAGGAGGAGGATGCTGGAAGGCAGGTTTTCGTGCACCTGGATGTTGCTGGCCACAGCCACTGATTCACAGCCTATGTCCTGCTGAGGCTCTGAGCTGGTAAACAGCATCTGCAGCCTGACCTGGATGGGGATCAAAGAAAGCTTCCAGAAATCTGTGACACAAGGGCAATACCTCAACTGCCACAGAAATGTAGGGATCAATCCAAGGGGTGCTGATAGAGGTGGAATACTACACTGCCCAATTTCACTGGGTTTCAGGCAAGACAGCCTAATGGGCCCTGAGGGCAATAGCCTACAGAAGGTGGTGCTAGATGGTATTCTACATAGAATACATAGAATAGTTTGGATTGGAAAGGACCTCAAGATCATCCAATTTCAACCACCTGCCATGGGCAGGGACACCTCACAGTAGACCATGTCACCCAAGGCTCTGTCCAACCTGACCTTGAACACTACCAGGGATGGAGCATTTACCACTTCTCTGGGCAACCCATTCCAAGGCCTCACCATCCCCACAGTAAAGAACTTCTTCCTTATATCCAACCTGAACTTCCCCTGTTTCAGCTTGAACACATCACCCCCTGTCCTATCAGTACAGTCCCTGATGAAGAGCCCCTCTCCAGCATCCTTGTAGATGCCTTCAGACACTGGAAGCTGCTCTGAGGTCTCCACGCAGCCTTCTCTTCTCCAGGCTCAACAGCCCCAACTTTCTCAGCCTGGCTTCATGTGGGAGGTGCTTCAGCCCCTGATCAGCCATGCCAGCGCAGAGGGAATTTACCTTCAGATGCAAATCTAGGTATGGATGAAGGAGTCCCAAGAGAATGACATAGTGTCCAATGCATATTTTTAACATTAAGACACATTCCCAGTGGGAAAATAGTTCCAAATTTTTCCTCCTTTGCATGCCTCTGCTCTGTTATGGTCTCCAGGGTACTTTGATTGGAGTTCTATGATAAAAGTGGGGAAAACAGAGTACAAAGCAGATGCACTGCAGGTATTCCTGGGGTAAAGACAAGGGAAGCCTCTCAGAAATACTGATGGTCTGTCCTGGATTGTGTTCTTGTGACAGAGAAAGTAAATATCCTTCCCTCCCTCCTTCCCTTAGGGTAGCAGCTTCCTCAGGAGTGGACAAAATCCCTGCAGCCCTCAGCTGGACAATGTGCTGCTTCTTCTTGGTACAGAGTTTCCTGGTCCAGTCCTTGCTTATGGCCGCAGTATTTCCTTTAACCCAAACCTTCTTCCTCCTTTCTGTCTATATATTCTCTGCCATTTCACATTTGTGTCCCCCCTTCTGCCTGAAACAGAAGATGCAAAATAGAATAGGGGACTGATTTAGTCTTTTATTGCACCTGAGAAAGACTCAATCATTTACCAGCATTGGTTTGCTCTTGTCAAGGGCTGCCTTGAGACTCCAGCCAAGTTCTGGGACAAAGGGATTCAAGCCCATCTTCATCTCCTGCTGTGCAAAAGATTTTTTTGTCCACATGGATGAGTGGCTCCTATAAGAAGAACGATGCTTAAAAACACCGTAAGTGTATGGGAGACTTCTTTGTCATTCTATCTCTTCCTGAAACACTGAGATTGCTGCAAGCCTTAACTGTATCACGAAAGATCATCTCACCTTTGGCCCTATTCCTACACTCTTATTCACTGATTTCATCTGATGTTAAATGCTGCTTTGCTTTAGCAACTGGAGAAGAAGCCTCTGTGAGGCACTTCAGGGAAATTCCTTTCCTCTCCAGGAAGCAACAGCCTGTAGTGCCAGTGCTCTTCTTTGTGCATGTGTGTGCATTTTAAGCATATTTCTTGCACTGTCTAATTTGTGGCTGGTTCCATGAGCAATAATCAATGTATATTTGACACAACTCATGCTCATGTATGTTGATGCACACGCTGTGCACTGTTTGAGAAGGATCCTCACCATCTGGGCAGCATTAAAATACCCTCAAAGCTACCCATGTCTGATAGCCAAGTATAGCTGCCTAGTGCCTAGTACCTTTGCACTCCTTCTCCCACCTCCTTCTCCCACTTCTGAAGGGCAGGAATGGGATTTGCTTTTTCAGGAGACAACAGCATCCCTTGCTCTCATTAGGTCATACTTATCACCATTAGCTGTCTGAAGCACAGTGTGGTCCAAAGTACAGATCAGCTAAAGCGGGCCTGAGAGGGTTCATTAGAGCCAACTATCCTGGGGAGATGAGCACCTAAAAGGATATTGAGGTTGAATTCATCTGAGCTGGTTGTCTAGACTCCTGCTTTAGCTGGAGAAAAACAGGTGCTTCCAGAGCGTGATTAATCTCATTCTAAAGTAGACATCTCAAATAGGTCAAATGACTCATGTCCTGGCAGTGCTTATTTCTGTCTGCACACTATAAAGGGAGCTGAAGGTGACTAGCTTAGCTGCAGACCATCAACGTGGTAGACATTTAACATTAGGTAAGATGAATCCCATCCTGCGAGACAAATCAAAGCAATGGACTTTGCAGGCTACAAGAAAGAGGTTAAAAGTGGCTGGTCAAAGCCACGGAAAGGAGTTGTTGAGAGAGATGAATTTAAAGAGCTGTGGTGCCAGGCTAAAGAGCAAAATCTTCTTGCGTAGATGTCTGGCAATTATTGTCCCAGGAACTGTATTTTCAGCAAAGAAAGAAGGAAAAGGGTGAAGCAGAGTCAGACATGCCGGAGGTGTGCATAGGGCTCTGGAAGTCAGGCACTTTTCATCTCCACCTTGACCATCAAAGGTGTATGAGGGTAGGGACTGAATTGCAGATGGCTCTTTGGGGAGACAAAGATAGACCAAGGGCAGTAGATGGGTGAGGTGAGGGGTAAGCAGAATGAAAACACTCAAGGGTTTGATTCAGCCTCTTTCCCCATCTTCAGTGCTTCTGTTGTCCTTCAATACCAGCCCGTGCACAACATGGGGCTATACCAGGATGCAAGAAAGGAGGGATGATGACCTGACATTCTTGTCCTGTTTAGTAAGTAGATCACCACTCCTCTTAGGAGTGCAAATTGAGGCCTTGAGGTCTGGGACAGCAAAAAGTACTGCCCATCCTGGTTGTGTATGCAAGTGCACAGGACTGAGTGCATTTGGCAGCTTGGATGCATCTCCTTTGCTCAGTTTTGCTGGAGGGAAAGGGACCACCAGAGGGCTTTACGATGTACATCCTCTCCTTGTTCTCCTGAGAGTCTTCTCCACGTAAAAAGCCTTCCTGTCTGCTGGAGAATTGACCTGTGTACAACAAAACCAGTTCATCTCTGTGCCTCTGACACTACCATCCGCTCCTCCTGGGCTGTTCTGCAGCAGGACCATGGCTCAGCTGTGCTTGGCATGCATGGAGGGAAGCAAGATGTTTTGGGCCAGGTTTGTTCCAACTGTGTACCATGGCTGCTGCCAAGAAATCAGCTCCAGCAGCTTATTCAGCCATATGGGAACCTTCTGAGGTGTCTCTGGGGGACATCCTTAGACTCTTGACTTCAGAGGATTGCTGTTCCCCCCATCCTGTGTCTCACAGTGAAGCTCTCAGGAGCTGAGGGGCAACACTTGTGTATATTAAAGACAGGAGTATTTGTAGGATTTAAGCCCAAAATGTGCACCACCAAAAATTAGAGGTTTCACACACATCTTTTTTGTCATTAATATTATTATTCATCCCAGCTCACATTCTATTTTAGCATCTAATTCTCTCAGTGTGGGGAAAGGAAATGGGGGAGACCTTCCTAGTTAGCCTATAGGATTATTGAGTGGGATGGCTGCGGTCCAGGAGTATTCCTGCTTCTCTTAGCACCTGGCAAAGGAACAAGTAAAAATATCCTCTCTGTTTAACACCTGAGCATCATTCCCTACAAAAGCCCATCCCTGCGGTTGTCTGGGCACACATCCCTTTTGGAAGAGGAGCTATTAGTTTCTCGGGAGCCTGTTTCTCCCAGGAGGGGGCCCATCCCTCCGAGCAGAATAGTTGGTTAGTTAAAGCCGCCTATTTGATAAATCTAAATGCATTGTGCTCGGACGGTAATTGCAACTCATACCGAGCAATCACCGTGTCAGCTGTCACAATAACAAACTGCTTAATAGATGTACATTAATGGGCCATCACCACAGCTCCAGGGAGAGAAACACTTTGGCTCAAAGGGAGATGTCATTCTTTGCTTGACAAGACCTAAGTGGTCACAGAGGCTGCTGGTCCTGATGTGGAAGTATGCCCAGGACTTCCCTCAGGCCTTTGTCTGCTCTTTGCTGATGTCTAACCCAGGTTACAATTTTGTCTATCACAAATCCTGCTCTGCTGCTTTTCCTCCAGCATTTCCACCCCATCCCAACCCAGTCTTGTTGCTCTTTCTTATGGGGTCGCTCTGAAGGTGATCACAAATGCTAAGAGCTACATGTGTGCCAAAGGACACACTTTCTGATCTCAGGCTGCCATGGCTAGCTCATGGTACGAGGAAGGAGATGATCTTGTCCTTATTATGCAGACAGGTCCAGAGCCAGACAAATCAGGCTTGTTGACAGGGAATTGCTGGAATTGCAGCACTGCCTGAATCCTTCTGCTGTGAAGAAATAGAGGACAAAAAGACATCAATGGTCTGACTCAGACAGGAGGTTGTGAGTGTTGCTTGTATAGCAAAGCAGAAGCATGGAGCTAACTTCCCTGTCTACCCTTCCCAGTGTGAGGGATGCAGAGAACTACTCTTCCTCTAGGAAAGCTTGTCATGGACAAGGAGAGAACATAATACAGTCGTTCACCGCCTGCTGAGTGATGCCTGTACCCGGGCTGTGATTAGCAGCTCCTGGCCATCTCCCCCTAGTTTCTATACTGGCCATAATTTCTGTCTTATGGAATACCCCTTTGGCCAGTTTGGGTTGAGTGTTCTGTCTCTGCTTCCTCCCTGCTTCTTGTGCCCCTCCTCACTGGCAGAGCATGAGACTGAAAAGTCCTTGACCAGGGTAAGCAAGTGTTAATGAGCAGCAATTAAACCCTAGGTGTTAGCATTGTCCTAATATTAAAGCCAACACACAGCACTACACCAGCTAATAGGGAGAAAATTAACTATCCATCCCAGCTGAAACAACGGTATAAGGGATTTCTGTTAAAGAAAAATCATAAAATGAGGGTCTCCAGTAGAACAAGGACCAAGGCCTTTGAGATGTGTGCTGACTACAGTATGGAAGAACCATAAACCATATACCAGATGTTACGGGATTAGCTGTACTGGGAAGAGAACTGAACCACTTTGGGGGAGTTGGGAAGGAAAGAGGAATTAAAATAGAAGGCAGGGCTATTTGGCTCTTTTATACAGGATCTAGGATGTGCAGTTTTCAAGAAAACCGTCTGAATGCTGCTGCCCCACCAGAGCCTCTGAGCTGCTCTGTCAGGAGATGCAGGCCCCTTCAACATTCCTCTATTAAGATGTGGTCCTGGGGTTTGAGTGCTTCTGACAGGTCTCCACACCAGTAATGCACACTGGAGATGGATGGAGTAGAAGAGTGGAGATGTTCCCTTTCACAGCTGAAGGGACATGCTGGGTACCACATATGCTTGCAGTAAGCTTTTTTCCCCTGACTCTGCCCCTGCTCTTCCCTTTCCCCCTCTTTCTATAGGGAAAAGCTTTGCAAAGTGCTACAGAAGATAACATTAGCTGGCCTTAAACAGCTTGTCACATCAACAGGGCTGCACCTCCTAAGCAGTGCTCGAAAAGCCTCATTTCGGGGGAACTGGTCTGCAAAGGTCAATAGGAAAGCAAAATGGGGAGAGCTTATTGATACTGGGAAGTTAACTGATGTATTTGGGCAAAGCAAATGAGGTCATTGTCTTGTTCCATTTGGAAATGGGGCTGGGGAGGTGACTTTCTGCAGGTATCATGAAGCAGCGCATTGCAAGTGTCACTGTGAGTTTTATTGGGTATCTTCACCCCTTCCTCCTTACCATGTTTGGGAGACAATTTCTCACACAGGAGTTTATTTGCACTTTGTAGAAGTTCAGGCTTATCCCTACTTTAAGTATTAAGGACTTAATTCATACCTGATAGCTGCCTAAACTTTGCTCTGAGGAACTTATAATTTAGAGCTGTCACATGCAGGTGACACCTGCCCATTTGAACCCAGAATCATGACACCCTACCAAAAAGCTGCCATCCACAAAGCTCACCTGCTCTCTAAAGGATGCTGAAGGCTGGCAATGCCTGTGAGAGTGACTCAGCTGAAGGCTGCCACTCACGTTTTAGTGATGAGCAGATGCGACCCTCACTCTGCAGCCAGGAGGAAGGGATGGTGCAAGTAAAGTGACTTTACCCAAGTTTCAGAGTGGAGTCAGGAATAGAAATGATGTCCCTTGGCCCTTTTGGGGATGAATCATCCTTGTAAATCCGCTTTCCTTGACTGATCTGGTAAATATAGGGTGTGAGAAAGGGTGATTAAGTGACTTATCTGAAGTCACATGTGGCATTTATGGGATTTGGACACAATCCTAAACCAGCTCCACTGCTTTAACCACCCTGCTTCCCTTATGTAGCTGTGACCCTGAAAGCATGCAAACACCAATCTGTATTACAGCAGCAAAGAATATATTCACAGTCAGCCTGGAAAATCAGCTCCCTAAGGAAATACAAGATTAATCCCATACAAGAGAAGATGCAATCTAAAGCAGGCTGTTAATTAATTGTTATTATCTTAACCAACCCAAGTATGGAGTCAGGGACACAAGTAAGGTTACAGGTTTTGACAGATGCAGATTGATTTCTTAGAGCATCCACACCAGGCTGAGCAGCTAATCCCTTTCACAAAGGTGCAAATTGCTAATCTGATTTGCATGCTTGACTGGCTGCTTTTGTCCTGCTGATAGGCAACAAAAAGGAGGAGCTGAAAACCATTGTGCAGTAGGAAAACATAGTTGCTTGCCTTCATGGAAACACAGTGGGATAACTCACACAACTGGGGTGCTGCAATGGATAGCTATTCGCCTTGGGTGACATGGTCTAGTGTGAGGCACCCTTGCCCATGGCAGTGGGTTGGAACTGGATGATCTTAAGACCCTTTCCAGCCCAAACCATTCTATAATTCTATGATTCAGGAGGAATAGGCAAGGTAAGAGAGACAATGGGGTATCTCTGTATGTTAAGGAGTGTTTTGAGTAGTTTAATGATGGTGATGATAAGGTTGAGTGTTTATGGGTATGAATGAAGGGGAAGGCCAACAAGGCAGATATCAGGGTGGGAGTCTGTTATAGACCAACCGACCAGGATGAAAAGGCAGACAAAATATGCTCTAAGAAGCTGGCAGAAGTCTCACAATCACTAACCCTTGTTCTGATGGGGGAATTCAACTTACCAGATGTCTGCTGGAAACACAGTACAGCACAGAGGGAACAATCTGAGTATGTGGAAGAGAACTTCCTGACATGGATAGCGAGTGACTCAACCAGGGAAGGCACCTACTGGACCTGGTTTTGAACAGAGAAGTACTTACCTGTGAGGTGATGGTTGGAGGGTGTCTTGGGCATAGGGACCATGTAATTATAAGAGTTTTCAGTTCTCATATAAGTAAGGGGGGGCAGCAGAAATGCCACCTTGGACTTGCTGAAGGCAGACTTTGACCTGTTTAAGAGCCTGGTTGACAGAGTCCTTTGGACAGCAGTCCTGGAGGACAAAGTTGTCCAGGAAGGGTAAATATTCCTCAGGAAGGAATACTCAAGGCAGAGGAGCAGGCTGTCACCATGAGTTGAATCATGCACAGTGGGGAAGAAGACAGGCCAAGTGGGCATGGGCTCATGGAAGACAAGTCCTGCTTGACTTGCCTGGTCTCCTATGACAAGGTGACCCACTTAGTAGGTGAGGGAAAGGCTGTGGAGGTTTAGATAAGATACTAGGGAATATTTCTTCACAAGAAGGTTTGCCAGGCATAGGAACAGGCTGCCTAGGGAAGTGGTGGAGTCACCGTCCCTGGAGGGATTTGAAAGATGTGTAGATGTGGTTCTTAAGGACGCTGTTTTGTGGTGGACTCAGCAGTGCTGGGTTAAGAGTTAGGCTCAATGACCTTAAAGGTCTTTTCCAACCTAAATGATTCTGTGATTCTATGATTAGTTTGGAAGTCACTAGCCACTGATGAATAAATAAGACGTTATGAGTGGGCTCCTTCCTGAAATTCATTTCTGATTGACTTCGAAAGGCATCTGCCTGGGGCTGGTGTCTGTCTTCTGAAACATCCCAAACCCAAAAGGGAGGAAGCAGGTAGGTGGGGCTGGGGAAATTAAACAAAGAACAGTTCTTAATTAAGGCCTAGGAGCACATGTGAAGACACTGCTGGCTGGTAGCCGCCATCAGTATTTTGTGAGCTCATTAAACACCAGCCTTGGCATTTGTAGTATATGCAAAGAGGGTGGCTGAGTCTTTTCTCCAAAGAGAGCAGATCTGTTTAGCATTATGTTCTGTTTCAAGCACATCACACTGATAACATTGGAGCTGCAGGCCCAGTTTGGTCTGGTAGACAATGCTGTGACTTACAACGAACCACACTCACTTTTCTTAGGGTCTTTTCTATTGCTGATGAAGTCGGCCTTTTAATTTGGTCTCAGGCAAGTTATTGCATGTGAGCAGTTATTGAATCTCAGGCTATCATCAGAAAGTGATGAATTCACAGGGGAGGACAAGTCATGTGAGAAATTTTGGGCCTGCTACTCAGGGTTCAGATGAAGGCATCTAAATGTTTACACAGGGGTCATAGAATCATAGAATGCTTTGGGTTGGAAAGGACCTTAAGACCATCCAGTTCCAAGCCCCTGCCATGGGAAGGGATGACTTACACTAGATCATATCACACGGGGCTCTGTCCAACCTGACCTTGAACACTGCCAGGGATGGAGCATTCACCACTTCCTTGGGTAACCCATTCCAGTGCCTCACCATCCTCACAGTAAAGAACTTCCTCCTTGTATCTAGCCTGAAATTCCCCTGTTTCAGTTTGTAGTTGTTATCCCTTGTCTTTCTTTTGGAGATTGTTGTTGGAGCTCCATAACAATTAACAGTACAATTAATGGTGGTATAACTAACACCATCGCAGTTGGACTTCACTGACTGCATCAACCAAATCTCCAGTAGCTACTGGAAGTAGGCAATGCGCATCAAAGTCTGGGTGAGCAAAGGTAAGCAAGTTCTTTGGAAGCCAAAACTCAATGAAGAGGAGACACCTTCATATCTACAGCACCTTTCAAACTAGGTATAAATGTCTTAACTGATTTGCTCAAGGCTATGCTGGCGGTTGATTGCAAAGCTGAGAATTGACCAAAATTAAAGTCCCAAGCCATGGATTTTCCTTCCTTTCCTATGCAGATCCAAAGGTGATGTCTTTGTGTGATACAGTAATTAATCCTGTACGACGCCTGGCTATTGCAGCGAGTTTGATGACTGCAGTTGGTGACACTTAGTTACCCCAAAGTGCTATCAGCTTTGCAACACAATTTGCAATAAGTCACCATTAATTAATGCTAAGTTATGAAGCACTTCCAGGGAAAGTGACACACCAAATCTACGACAGTGCAAGAAGAGTTCATTACAGCTAATGTTATGATAATAAAAGATGGAGGAATTAATGATGAATTTCAGTATTAAGTATCACTTTTCCCATGCTTTAATGCATTGTCTCAGAAGGGAGAGGGAACTGGAAAGAGGCAGAGTAATCATAAAAAACACAGTATTCTTCAGCTTGTCCATGTACACCGTGAGCCCCCTTTATACAGCCACACTCAACGCATCCTTGGATGTGCACACCCCCTATAGATCCCCACCCGTGTAAGCACATCCTAAAGTGGTCCTTCACATTTAAGGCACTGCCAGGTACACACCACACCTATCCACATGGAACAGGTTTGACACTTGTAGCCCTTCCTTGTTTCGATGGCTTGAGTAGTCAGTGTTTACCCAAAAGCTACTTGTGCCCATCCTACCTCACTGTAGACAGACCTCTCTTTGTCCCTGTTCTCTCCTGCATTTTCCCTTCCAAAGTTTCTGACAGCTCTTTTGTGCCACATCCTGGATTGGTTGCTTATGAAGCAACTGCGTCAATGGAAAACTGAGACAGAAGGGGTGATTTTGAGGTTTTATTATTTTCTTCAAATCTGCTCTCAGTTGGGTTCATGAAACCATCTCCCCCTGCTAAATCTCTTTTGATCAACATACACACATGCTCAGTCCTCTCTTGATTCCTCTTTCTCCACACATATATGTGTAAAAGCAGATACACAAAAACAGTGCTTCAAATGCACATTCTCTTCTGTCTCCATACGTGTGTTTCTGTATCTTGTTACCCAAGTGCTCCTGGTGATGGCTGTGTGTGAACTTATATGTACAACACATATATGAATGCATACACACAAAGCCACACAGCTGCCCTACAGTGCCATGCTTCTTACCCTTGTCTCAAGCATGACCAAGATGATTTCTAGCCCATTTTTTATCATCAAGCCTTCATACAGTACAGAAATAGATATTGTATCTCCAAGTTCTTTTCCTGCATGACTTGACAGAGTTGATGACAGTTCAGTGATGCAGTTTGGTTACTCCTGAGCATCTGTGCTGTTCCTCATAGACAGCACTTACAGAGCACCAATCTTCAAATGAAACTTGTACTATTGCAGAGTAGCCACACAGGTTAGTTCTGAAGATACCAGAACCAATGAATTGTCAGAAAAAACACTCTTAAGATAACGTTTCACTAGAGTAAGGCTGATATTGAACTCGTGACAAGTTTACTTCTTCCTATTGTTTTATAAAAGAAATTAAACTACCTGAAGAGTTGAGCATTGTCTAACAACTATTGCAAGATGCATGTACATAAATGGCTACAATTAAAAACTCTGAAGGTTTCTTATGCCATCAAGAATTCCAAAGAAATTACCCCAAAATGATGAAGCCATAAGTTTTACTTTAAGGAGAGAGGTTTGGGGGATCTCCCATTTAAATTCTAACTAAACCAAGCTTAGCTCTATTTCTGCTCCCCCAAAACTGCAAACCTGCATGCAGTCGTTGTGTAGAAAGTCTTCCACAATGGACTGCAGAGCCAAGCCGGAGCAATTCCCTCAGCTAATCAATATACAAAGTGTTGCTGTGGTTCTGATCTTAGTCAAAGCAACACACACTCCCCTCAACACAAAGACCTAAGAGATCAAACCCAGAAATTCAGTAGAAAACCCACTCCACTCCTGCATAGCTGCACTTCCGAGATGAAGAGACATTGATACTGAAGTGCTTGATGCTTGCAACCCCACTGAGCAACAAATACACTTATGTCCAGGGAGCAGGCCCTAAGGATAATAAGAAAAATCCAATATTCAGGATGCGGGGAAGATCAGATTGGAAACAAAAAGTTGGGTTGTAATGGATCAGTGCTCAGATGCCTCACTTCTGTAGGCTTTAACTCAACAGTGAAAAACATGACCTCTTCCTTCATCTTCACCCCAAGGACATACAACCAGAAACTTGGAGATGAATGGCTGTAAGCACCCATCTCTCAGGTGGAGAGCCTGAAAGAGGAAAATAGTTTCCTCTGTATTGTCCCAGATCTGGTGAGATATGAAGAAAGCTCCTTTCTCAACTTATCTGAAAGAATAAAAGGGAACAAATAACCTCCAGATGAAACACATTAAAAAGAGCTTTTTTCTCACAAAGTTGTCAGTGGTAGAAATAGCTGAGTTCAAGTCGGGAAGTTCTGTCACTGAATTAAATGGGAAGAGTGGGGTTGGATGGTCATCAGGATGCTAGAAATTATATGACTTTGGACAAGTTTCTAGCTTTCAAATGGATCAAACTGTGTTGTCCCTTTACTTGATAGGTATTCTGGGCACTACACAGAGTGGCCTTAACCCCCAGAATCCCTCTCCCAAACTCTCAGGGATGTTGGACTATAGCCTACTCACGGATATCCCAACATCATTCCTGTAGGACACCTCCACAATCACCACTGTGATTGTGAATCACCGTTCCTGTGTCCCACAATAATCCTGAAGGCGCTGGACATTGCAGTGAGTGGCTGTCAGCCTGGTAGTGATGTATATTGTGGGTACAGAAAGGTGTCATTCAGACACTATTAGATATGAGATAATCCAGCCGTGGGACTAAGCTCTGTAGGAAACCACCCTTTATGACTTCTGCTCAGGGAAGTTCTTGTCAAACTGTTTTAAGAATGGAAGCTCAATGTATCAGGATAGTGACTTACCATGGGGGATTTGGAAAAGTAGTTGTAAATGTGGTACAAAAATGCCATTTCCTCCTTTGGCTCTATTTTTCTTCCTTTTCCTTGGTATTTGCTATCTCCTCATTTTTGTGTTAATAGTTTAGGAGCACAAATAAATCCCATCTCCTGTTCTTCAATGCCATATGGCCCTGCATATCTGTACTCAGCTACATCCCTTGGGAGGATGGTCTGAAGCTCTGTTATCCATTCCAAGAAGCATGTTTGGTGTCTTTCTACTCCATCAACCTCGTTGTCAGCTATGCTCTGTCACTTACTGATATCCCAGCTGATGATAAGCCTAAATCTTTTGCTTCCTAGCCACTCTGAGACTTGCTCACTCCATTCTCCTGTCATAGGAACACATTTCAACCCCTTAGGTGCACTTCTGACCTTCATACTGCAGACTCCTGCACCTATCCAGACACCTAGACCCACACTTTCATACTGCTACAGTGGCAATGAGATGGAGATTAAAGACACTAATTGCACACAAACAAGTGATTATGGAGAGAAATGCAAATCACCCCCCACCCCTGCACTAATTCTTCATTCTCTGCATGGAATTCCCCTTTGTTTCCCTGGATAAATTTCTAATATGTTAGGGGGGAACATGATGGCACCAGGGTGAGTTTGTTAATGAGATTAGCTGAGTTTTAATTTGGGTGAAAAGCAGGCAAGGAAGGGAACAAGGTCTGCTATTAGTTTGCATTACAAAAAGATGGGTTTGGGAAGCAGAGAAGTCTGAAGACAGCAGGCTGAAAGGTGGGCTGGGACCTTAATTAGGGTATACGTGCTCATGAGACCCCCTCTGTAGTCCTGCGTTCAGCTTTGGGACCACCAGCATGAGGACATGGAGCTGCTGGAGCAACAGAGGAGGCCATGGAGATGCTGCGAGGGCTGCAGCAGCTCTGCTCTGGAGCCAGGCTGAGAGAGCGGGGCTGGGG
>JANRGW010006241.1:6322-17190 GCA_024733675.1 Psilopsiagon aymara
CATTCTTTCGATTCTCCTTCCCATCCCTCCAGGAGCAGAGGGAAGAAAAATGGGGAAGTGAGTGAACAAACTGCGTGTCTGATTTATGGCTTAAACCATGACAACTGGCTATTGAAGTCTAAGCATTACTGAAAGATAATACTGCAAGTGTGGAAGTAGAGTTACTCAATAAACTAAAAATTATAAAAAGATTAATGAAAAATAGCTCTTAGGAAAGCTTGTGGAGATAACGAGCACTGATTAAACTCAACTGAAATCCATAATCAGGAAAGGAGATGAGCACATGCAATCAGTTCAGAGAAACTGAGTAGTTAAACCCTAAATAAATTCAATTTATATTATAAATTTGTGTTTATATTTGATTCCTCTTTATAAAAAAAAAAGCAAAACAAAACAAACACAAAAAATAAATCTTCATATGCCTTCCATATGCAGAAAACAAACAAATTCATTTAAATCCATTCAAATCCATTAGCCTATAGTAGAAGCCATGCTAATCTTTCTTTAGTATGGGAATAAAATTTTTAAGAAGCCTAGTTTTGAAGTCCATCTTCCCAGAAATAACTTTGTCAATAAATATAATTTTCTTTATTTGTTTTGAAGTCCATCTTCCCAGAAATAACTTTGTCAATAAATATCATTTTCTTTATTTGAAATAGCTAAATAAAGATTAGACAAATAATTGCACATAGAAAGGTCAGGTATGTATTCAGGAGCAAAAAGGAGTTGTTACAGCCTCCTCTGTATTTTCATTTTGCAAATGAAATGAAAGTGCATGGGAACAGTGGCTACATGATGATACAGCCCTTATATACATCAGAGGAAACCAGCCTTTAAGGTGTTTCATGGAACGTCTTCAAGTGGTATGGAAAGACTGCCTTCAGAATTCATCAATGGTTAAGGAATGAATGCAAACAACAGCATCCTGTAAAGGTATACCATACCTGGATGTTGTCCAAGATTTCAGACTTCTCTGGGGATTTTGATTAGTGCTCTAGTTAGCAATAGAAAGGTATAAAAAGTCTGTATTCCCGATAGTCAGCACTAAGTATGGACATAACCATCAGACTGAATTTCTCCCGTACAAGAAACATAATAATGTGATGGTAGGTTCACTACATCAAAAGTTTTGACTACATATGAGCACCAATGGTCTGTTTTTCTGAACTGCTTCTTGTGTAGAAGCCTAGAAGTGGTGTTGCTGAGAATAGCACATGAAATTTTCTGCATAGCTCTGGCATTAAAATGTGGAACAATATCAGTTATGAAAGACATCGGAAAAGTGATTATATTAAAAGTACAATAAGTAATTTTTAATTCTTAACTATATATTCCTGATCCTTATGAACAAATAGAAACATTTGTATAATATTCATTACTGTCTTTAATTTGTCAAATATTTTGACCAGTTAGAAATACTGGCTTTCATAATTCTGACCTTGCATGCCAAATCTGAGCTTATAGCAATTTTTACAGCTGAGTTATCCCCCCTTTATGACTAGCATTATAATGAAAGTGCTGACACAAACTTTACTACAGCAATGCTCCTGTAAGAAAATATATAAGGGGCAATCACGTCTCTGGGATGTCTCAGGCACTGTCATCTCTTGATGCCTTTCTTGGTAGGGAAATGGATCAAAAGAGTAACAATTCAGATGATTATATTATTGTAATAGCTTATCAAAGCAATGCTGGAAAGAGCATTCAAGTGCTTTAATTTTGAACATCTTTTTGTTGTTCCTTTGAGAAACACAGCATTATGTAATTCTTGTTGAAAAGAAAATATAAGAATTGAAATGACGAATAGTAACCATTGCAGACTACAATTATCATTACCTCTTATTCTTACAAAGATGCGGCATAGCCTAACATGTCACAAAAAGATCAAACCACCAGTATGCTCTTTAAAAAATAGTAATCAAAGATGTATGTTGTACTGAATTTTGGCATAGGAGGCAATAGGTACTGCTGCAAAAAGCAGGGAAATGTTAACCATATGATGATAGCCTATCCTTTCAAATCCTTTATTCAATTCATTCCAGAGGAAAAAAGAAAAAGGGTATGTTAATGTCGGTATGAGACTATGAAATAGGAAGGCAAACATTATGTCTTCATTTTGAAGAATATTTGTTAGGAGTTGAAGCCTGATTGCTTAGAATTTACTTTGAATTAATGAGCACCAAAGCAATAAATGCTGAAAATCTTCCAATTTGCTATTCAGAAAAAAGAAAGTTAGAAAAATGTGTAGGAGGCATATAAAATGAACTTCTAGAGAGATACCAAAAGAGTTCTTACTATTTGGAAGCAAACTCTTAACATAAGTTAGCTTCATGCTGGACACTGTTTTGTGAAAATTCATATATATATACATATGCATTCAGTTGAAAGCCCAGATTTATGAATTAGAAGGCATATTTTATGTCACACATTTCATATGGTTTAAAACAAATATCTCTACTACCATAACTGGTATTGGAAAGCTTTTTCTGTTTTATATTACTGAGAAAAAAGTTATTTTAAGCATAAGTAAAGCAATAAATCTCAGACTAAAATATATGTTCAAATCCTTCAGTATTTGAAGAACTCCAGATTTTGCCTGTGCCACCCCACACAGATGGAGAACTGCCAAATTTACTGTTAAAAATATTGAAAGAAACAAAACTTAGATGATCAGTTAGACTGAAATGATAATCAGTCAAGATCAGAATTCATCTTATCACAGGAACATAGTGGTTTTACACTGTAAAATGCAGTGGAGTCTATTTAAAGTCCTTTGACCTCACTGAAGGCAAGTGCAGACAATCTGTTGATGTGCGTCTTACCAAACACCTGACAGACATAGACTTCTTATGATTCTCCTTTCTTCTGAACATATCTAATACTGATTAATGTTGAAGGTCTGATAAACTATCCACAGCTAAGCACACTATGTATATACATACCGTAGAGTTGAAAATTGCATCTTTTATAACCATGTAGACAAGTTTGTAATTTTATAATGTAATGACTGTCATCATCAGTTATAACAACTGCAAAATAGCTTAAAAGAGTACATCAAGACCTATATTTGGTGTAGAAGGGGCACCATTTACACAAAGTTCATGCTGTCCTAGTTGGCCAAATCTGAAGACGCATCCCTATATGCATATCTCTCTCATAGATGCTCAGGCTGAATAATCAGAAGCCACTTCTGAGCTTCATAGAGTACCCTGAGAGGTCCACAAAATTCAGCCTTGTGTTATACTTTTTTGGTTTTATAACAGATCCCCACCACTTATAAGTAAGAAATGCAGCTACATTTTCTGAAATGCTTTTTGTTTCACATATTTTGTGGTTTTACATAAGTATACGGCTTTTAATTTAGTGTGCTATCCAGTGTTTTGGATGTGATGTGGCAGTGTCTGACTCATGAAACTGCCACATATCAAGTAACTGTCATATAATTTATGACTTAAATGAGTATATTTTTATTTCCTGATGCACAAACCTTATCAAATTCCTAACTGTGAAGTAAATCCTGAGGGAAAAACAAAAACAGAACTGCACAAAGGACACTGCATGTAAATAACATGGTTATACTTTCTCCTTTGATAAATCAATTTCTAAAAAAATTTGAAAGCCATCATGTTAGCAAATTATAAGCATTCACCATGCCTAGAAGGTAAGAAGAAAAGAAGAATGACAATTGTAGGGAAATAATAAATTAAAAAGCAAAAAATTATTCTCCAATATCAAAAGAAAAACAAGACCCAATGTGTGAAGCAGCCCAGATGAAAGTTACTGATGGATACAACAATATAAGTGTTATGGTGTCGTTTAAGCTCAGCTGTAACTCAGATCCATGCAGCCGCTGTCTCAGCCCCCTTCCCCCCCTCCCCCCGCCACTCTCAGAGGGATGGGGAGGAGAATCGAAAGAATGTAACTCCCATGAGCTGAGATAAGAGCAGTCCAGCAACTAAGGTATAACACAAACCACTGCTGCTACCACCAATGATAATAATGATAAGGGAAATAACCAAGGAAGAGAATACAACCGCTCACCACCCACCTACCAATACCCACCTGAAACAGCAGTGATTTCACCCTTCTGGGTAACTGCCCCCGTTTATATAGTGGGCATGACGTGCTGTGGCATGGAATATCTATTTGGTTAGTTTGGGTCAGGTGTCCTGTCTCTGCTTCCTCCCGGCTTCCCCTCCTCCCTGGCAGAACATGAGACTCAGAAAGTTCTTGGTCAAGCTAAACATTACTAAGCAGCAACTAAAACTATCAATGTTATCAGCGCTGTTCCCAGCCTGAAAGTCAAAACCACAGCAGTGCACCAGCTACTAAGAAGGAGAAAAATGCCTGCTACTGCTGAACCCAGGACATACGGTATTTGGGTTTTCCTATGCTCTGAGAAGTGGCAACAGTTTGAACTTTTTCCTGAAGAAACACTGGCATATTTCTGAAGTTTGGCATTCATTATAGTATTTGAATATTTTTTAATGCTATCATAATCTAAGGAGTGAATATATCCACCGCACTAAGTGAGAAGCGACAAAGATTCAGGAGTAAATTTCTTAGACTAATCCCACCCTAAACAGAAACAAGATCGTAATTAGTCACAAGCTGTGAGACTGGAAATTCTTGCTGGATAAAATCAAACAGTTTTGCAAGGAGAGCAGGCTGGAACTTGGCCCTGACAGGCTGCTGGATGCCTTTCTTTGAACAGTTTCTAAACAGTACCGGACAAAGCACTGGAACCTGATCAAAATTTGAAGTTAGCCTGTGTTCAAATAGCAGGTTGTCTTAAAGACCTCCAGAAGTTCTCTCTAACCTGAATTATTCTATGATTTTATAACTCCATTATAATAAAATGAAAATCTGTATTAAATTTTCTCCTACTTCAATGAAAAAAAATAAGAGTAGCATTTAGGATAATATTAAGAAAAGTAGTATTTAGTAAATGGGAAAAAGTATAAATAATAATAACTGACTAATGACACCAAGCTGGGGGGTTCGGTTGGTATGCTGGAGGGAAGGAATGCCATCCAGAGGGACCTTGACACACTTGTGAGATGGGCTGATGCCATCCTGATGAAGTTTAACCATGCCAAGTGCAAGGTCCTAAACCTGGGTCTGAGCAATCCCAGGCACAGCTACAGGTTGGGGAGAGAAGAGATTGAGAGCAGCCCTGTGGAGAAAGACTTCGGGGTGTTGGTTGATGAGAAAATGAACATGAGCTGCAGTGTGCACTTGCAGCCCAGAAAGCCAACCGTATCCTGGGCTGCATCAAAAGGAGTGTGACCAGCAGGTCAAGGGAGGTGATCCTGCCCCTCTACTCTGTTCTTGTGAGACCTCACTTGGAGTATTGTGCGCAGTTCTGGTGTCCTCAACATAATAAGGGCATGGAACTGTTGGAACAAGTCCAGAGGAGGCCACGAGGATGATCAGGGGATTGGAGAACCTCCCATATGAAGATAGGATTAGAAAGTTGGTGTTATTCAGCCAGGAGAAGAGAAGGCTGTGTGGAGACCTTGAAGCAGCCTTCCAATATGTGAAGGGGGCCTATAGGGATGCTGGGGAGGGACTCTTCATTTATGACTGTAGTGAGAAGACAAGAGGTAATGGGTTCAAATTTAAACAGGGGAAGTTTAGATTGGATATGAGGAAGAAATTCTTTAGTGTAAGGGTGGTGAGGCACTGGAATGGGTTGCCCATGGAAGTCATGAATGCTCCATCACTGTCAGTGTTCAAAGCCAGGTTGGACATAGCCTTGGGTGACATGGTTTTGTGGGATGTGTCGCTGCCCATGGCAGGGGGGTTGGAACTAGATGATCTTAATGTCCTTTCCAACCTTAACTATTCTGTGATTCTATAGGTTTCTAGCTTAGGCTAAAACACTCCAAAGAGTGACTGATCTTGCATGATTTGTATGGTAGTTCATGTTCTTTTCTGTAAGATTGGAAGCACAGATTGCATTCTCTTTCCAAAGAGGAGCTGAATGCGTGATGGTGAGAACTACACCAAGAGAGTGTAGCCTGCCCTTTCCACGGAAAGAGGTGATAGTGCCTTCATAGACTGGAACACAGACTGTGTATGGAAGTAACTCAGGTCTTATCACCTGTTTAAGGGAAAGGCAATGCACAAAAAGTTTGAGGGGTTTACTGTTTTGTTTTTTGAATGTTCCCTTCTGCCCTATGTAAAGGATAAAGCCCCTTGAACACAAGTCATGAGAACAGGATGCCATGTGGGACTCAGCAGTAAGCTACATTATGTTACTATCCAAAAGGCTGCAGACCAGAAAGTCCTTGTCCTTTGGGACCTTAAGTCTCCAGAGCCAAATTTAATATCGGTTTCTTGTTTTCTGGGTAAATGCTGGGCATTTACCACTGTAAATGTCAGTGGTAAATTTATGTCACCACTGGGTGACTGCTGGGTGACCCAGTCACTGCTGGGTGTCACTGCTGGGTGTTTCTTGGGTCAATGCTCTTAGTCTCCTCCAGTGCTTTGTAATGAAAAGGTCAACATGTTCAGGTAGATGAAAGCCATATGGTGTTGCGTCAAGTTAACCAATCTTTTCTGTTTATATGGCTTTAAAATACACAATTAGGGAAGGTTTAGTATTATGCATTTGTGAAAATTGCAATATGAGAGCTGAGAGATTCACCTCATCCCTTCCAACTTCATGTGTAGATTTGTTTCATCTGTTACCTGACAAATAAGTCACAATTGATATTAAGTTTAGGTGAGCAGTTACCCATTTGAATCTATGCTTCTGATGACATCTGATAGAACAATTACCTAATAGTATTCAAGGAGAACTTGAACCTAACAGTGTGCAAGTAAAAAATCTTTTGTATCTTGGATAATGATTCCTGGTCTATATCCCTTCACACAGAAGAAGAACTACTATCTTATTTCCAAGTCTTTGTCATTGATGCACACTTGACTGTTTGGCTTCACACTACTCTAAAAGCCATGAGTAGCAGGTAGTAAAAGTAGCCCGCTGAGCAGTATATTTCATTTCTAGTGCTCTGAATTGAGAAGTCACATGAAGTCATTTGACTCCTTTTTCTTCTCATTCAGCAAATCCTCTTTTACAACAAAAGAGCAGTTTTGCAAAAGAGATCCTTACATTTTAAGTCAGTCTGTCCCTTACTGCATGTGCTTTAAAATTTCGTTCTAGTCTTTGTTCAGTTAATGTTTAATATCCCTAAAATCTCATGAATAATGACTTGGGTAAGCAAAAAATAAAGGTCCTGTGGAGCAAGAGTAGCACCTTTCTGCATGTCAGTGATTATTTTTCTCTCTACTCTTTGGACAAATGGACCTGAGACATTAGGTTTAACACTTATTATTTTGCAGAGATGGACTAGAGGTAATCTGTAGCAGACTGCCTGAAAGCAAGACTTGGCTTTTCCTGGTATAGTAGAGCTGAACAATGGGGAATATCCAAGTACCAGTGTAGAGCTTCCAGTGTTTTTTAATGAGTCTGTTACTCTCCATATCTACCCTGACAGTGTCTTAGGAGTCAGATCTTCATCATGGATGAGGCTGACTATTGCTCAGTTCATTAGTTGTTACTCCATGAGAATTACATTTGAAATAAAAAGGAGAGGAATAAAACAAAACAAAACAAAACCACCAACAAAACCTTGTAGGTTTATACAAAAAAAAATGACCAATTACTCATAGTAGAGTGATTTGATAGAATGAAATGCATACAGCTTTCATATAGAAAAGGAAACCTAGTAATTATTCCTAGTGAATGGATGCAGTCATATATAAAATGTGAATGGCATGATTTAGATATGAACTGAAAGAGATTTTTCTGTGGTAGCTGTGTGTGGATAACTAGTCTGTAAAAATAAAGAAAATAACTGATGTGTGTGTATATAAATATTTTTTTTCTCTCTAACTACAGGAAAACTTTAATGATAACTTTATAATATAAAAACTATACATGCACTGTATTTGATTCAACAGAGAACTAAGCAGTGTACTCCGAACAAAATGCATCGCAGCATTAGCAGTAAGACAATAAGAGTAGACATGAATAAAATATTTAAGATATACAAAATATATGTAAGGATAGCTTAATATTTCTTTTCCCAGACTTTCTAGGCAACAGTTTGGCTACTCCTCCATTTTTCATTCTCCTCCAAAAAATTCTGCTGACCCACTGAATACAAACCCAAGGAAGACATTTAAGTGCTCAAAGATATTAAATTCTTATACTTTCATAGCAAGTGAACAAAATTAGCATCATCTTTTCTTAGCCTGCTGACTGGTGTATCCAGTAGCACGATTGTTTTGTTTGTGAGGAATTGTAAATTGTGTCCTTTTAAACAGTCACCTGGGCAGGAAAAAAAAGGTATTCTTGTTTGTCTTAACTGAAAGACATGCAGTTCATGGGGAGGAGATCCGTTCTGGAAGAGGGGAACTTCTCTTTCCCTGAAAACAATGAACGGTAAGAAGACCAGAAGTCTCCAGCATGAGACAGATGAAGAGATTTTGAAAGCAGCAGAGAGCAGATACACTGTCTGACTTAATACTGGCAGAAAAGAGGATATTTTACAAAAATATAGGTGTGACAGCAAAATGTTTGAAACCATTTTCAAGATATTTTCAAGAACCTGGTAAGAGATAGGAGGATATTTTTCAAAGCCTACCTACCTTGTCACAGCCTTTAACTTATCTTTAGTCAAACTAGCTTCAGGTTGTGTTCAAATAAATCCTGCTGTAACCTGTAGCTCCCTTTGGTGTTCTCAACATGCTCTAAAAATTGCAGCCATGGCAGCAGCCTGAGTTCAGACCCATCAGAGCTGGTCAGCTAGCATATGCAACTACTGACCAGCAGCATCTGACACAGAACCTCCTGCCGTTTGCAAACCTGATAGCAGGTAAGTGCAAGAGAGACCTGAAGGTACTAGAAGCATTGTACAGGAGCAGGAAAATGGAGGTGTCTGGGAGATGCTAGTTATCTGGTCTTCTTCATGACTAAGTCATGCAGATTTTTGGCTGACAAGAAGTACAGCAGTATTTGTTTCCAAAATATATGGTTTGATACTTGAGTGCAAATTAGGCCAGAAAGAATTAGGCCAGGTTGGATAAAGCCTTGGGCAACATGTTCTAAAGTTAGGTATCCCTGCCCATGGCAGGGGGGTTAGAACTAGATGATCTTAAGGTCCTTTTCAACCCTAACTTTTCTATGATTCTATGAATATAATTATCACTCAGTCCTCTTGCATTAATCCAAATGACCAAGAAACCCCTTACATCCAATTTTTGAAAATATATCAAATCTTGTAAATAAGAACCTGCAACGCCATGACTCTGGATTTAAATTCTTTGCTTGGAATATGTTTTCTGGTGTGCTGAAAGAGCAGTACCATCATTTCTTCTTCCTTGTTCAGAACCCTGAGTTTCCATTGAAATAAAAAAAAAAAAAAAAAAAAAAAGAATAGAGTGGAAGACTATTTTTTTTTTTTTAATTACACATTGCCATTGTCATTAGTTTTTATATAAACCAGAGATGCCTTCAGGTCACTCTCAATTATGAAACAATATGCATTTTTAAGTTTTTGCTGTACTTTCAATTGGATCAGCTGGAAACCCACATGAAAAATCACTTGAGAGCTGTACAAACTGTTTGATGTATTTAATATTTCCGCATCTATGTTGCAGAAGGATTTATTGCCTAAGTCCTGGCAGAACAACTGGAAGAACATCTGTAAAAATGTTATATGCAACATATCAGCTGGTCACACTCACAGAAAACAGGTAAGTGCTAAATAACTATGATAATTATCTCTCCTTTGAGAACTGTGCTCATTTCTGCCTTGGGCCTATGAGAACTATCAGCACACAGGGAATAAAACACCTTCATAAAGTGTTAAGAAGAGAAATCGCGTAGCCTGAAGTAGATATAGATATTAGCTCTTGTAGGGAACGGTTAGTAGTACAGGCACAAGTCTGTGTGTACTTCACAAACAAATTTCATTCCAAGAAGACAGGCTTCAGAGAAATAATAGCCAGCATATCTCTGTAGGCTCTTCTCAGTGCCTTTGACAAGGTGGCAAGATTGATAACAATTAACCTCACCCTGAAGAAAATTCCTTGCCTGTAATTCCCTTTGAGGTATCTCAGGGGAACTACAGAGCTCATATTTGTAGGTGTGTCCAGAGGCAGTTCCTTTGGATAAACTTTTCACTAGAAGATATAATGGAAATATTTGAGTGCTTTTTGAACATTTTTTTTTATATATATAGCAAAAAATACAAAAAATTATATAATATGATAAGATCTGCAGCCATTTCTTTCAAGTTCTGAATATAATCTGATGATCATCTACCAGCACATTCTTCTGGAATTTAACTGAAAGCTTATCACATTTTTCTTGAGCAATATTCTTGTACTTAGGCAAGAATTGGACACTTTGAGTTATGCTTTGTCCCAGTCAACACAATCAATTTGCAAGACTTTTAGAACTCAAATGCTGCCTCTAATTCCTCTTTAATTGCTAATCAATTTTTCCTACCAAGATATAATATTTGACACAAGCTTTATTTCAACAGAAGCCCCTTGTTCAGTCTCATGACCTGACACTGCCATTAGGTCCATATCCTTTTCTTTTAGTTCCCCTTTTAGTTCATGTTATTTGACCTACTGACACTAGAGTTGGTGTCAATGCCAGTAAATTCCAGAGCTTAAACCTCCTAATCAATTTACTGCAACAACTTTGGCTATACACATTTTGTCTGCAGTGTCATGGGTTCAGCAGTTGCAGCCATTTTTCTCCTTCTCAGTAGTTGGTGCAGCACTGTGTTTTTGACTTGTGGCCTGGGAACAGCACTGATAACACCAATGTTTTTAGTTATGGC
>JANRGW010006241.1:17290-28103 GCA_024733675.1 Psilopsiagon aymara
TTTCTCTTGTCATTATTATTATTGGTGGTAGCAGTAGTGATTTGTGTTATACCTTAGTTATTAAACTGTTCTTATCTGGGAGTTGCTTCTTTCGATTCTCCATGTAGCAAACTGCGTGACTGATTTACGGCTTAAACCACCACATGCAGTAATGTAAGTTAATGTATTTAAGGAGTGATAGCATTAATGTTTAGTTCACTTTCCTTGCAACCTAAAGATAGACACTTTACTCCACTTTGTTGGTGAACTAAAGCTGTGCACATATTGTAAATATTCAACTGACATATGAAAAATTGTCATGTATAATAACTCGTGAAGACTTTATGCTTTATTAATTTATTTGAATCCAGAACCTAATAACATTAAATGTCTCATTTGAATAACAATCTGTATATCTCCTCCAGTCTGTTGTTCTACCCCATAGGAAAACTTAATTTGGCCAGAGAGACTGATTTGCGTCAGAGTGGAGCAAGATTTTCAGTCCTTAAGAACTCATTTTCATTTTCCTTGTGATGACCACAACTAGTAGCTAATTTTGTTAGGTGTTCAGATTGTCTGTACGCAGATTTTTGAAAGTTACCATAAAAATTAACTTTGTGATTTGTAGTAACTCAAGAGTAAAAATCCCTGTTTTATGAAAAGTACTATTTTATGCATGATAATTCATGGCCGATCTCTCCTCTGACCTGTTGTTTATGCCTACCCATTCTTTACAGCTTCTCAAAAGTAATAAATGTAAAAGTATTTGTTGAGATCCCAAATCTCTCTGTCAAATACTGATATGTTCTAGTAATGATTCCTGAATTTTGTACCTTTCCAAAGTTCTGTCTGAGCAGATGTTCCTGGGACTGGTTTCAAAAAGATTAATAATGTTTAACACCATACGGGAATAAAACAATGGCACAAATGAAAAAAAAACTATTTTCATGCCATAACTGCAATTATTACCTTGATTTGTATAGACTGTGGATAGATCTGTATATAAAAAGGTACTAAAAAATTAAATCTCCCAGTGCTGAGTATGAAAGGATACAATTTATTTCAGTGTCTTGAAGTACCTCAGCAATTTGTAGTTGTGTTTCCAAAGAATCAGTCTCTCTTAAGAGCTTAACTTGGACCAAATCTGCAACTAGCAGGTTATCTACTGAATCCATTGAAACAATGACTGGCCTCTCCATCTTACAAATATAAAATCCTTGGATGTTTTTTTGACAGTGTCTTATAGACTCATAGACTGTCCCAATATTTGAATACATATGAAGACTCCAAGGCGCAATACAAGCACGGACGTGTCCGCAGAAATTGGGTATGTCTATTTACATCAAGTTTAACTGTGCTGTTACTTCTCTCAATCAAAGTTAAACTTATGGTTATTTTATCTGGAGGGCAGGAGGAAAGAGTTGCTGTAGAGTCCTCATGGGTGTACAAAAACAACCAAGGAGTGACTTAATGATGAAATCACTGGTACTCACTCAGGTCTTTGTAATCCAATATTCCTAAAGACGCACAAATGATGGCAAAAAATGTTGTTTTCTCCCTGTCCATTTCTTCATGTTTCCTTATGTTACCTTTGGGATGTGTTAGGAGGATGACTGAAGAAGTAGAATAGTTATTGCTGGTGACTTTATTTTAATGATTGTTGACAAAATTTTATTCCTACAAGAAAGACAAATATGCCAAATAATATTGTTTCCTAATGCTTTCTTGTAATTGTTCAGTATTTAGCGAAAAGTTTAGTAGGACATGATCCAAACGATTTTATGCTAGAAGAGTAGCAAAGAAGCAAATTTTGCAGCACAAAGGAATATTCACAACAAATGATAATACTAGATCTGCATTATTTATTACAAGAGAGTCTTGTGAATCTGGGGAGGAAAGAATATAGAGAGTGTAAGTAAGTAAATAAGTAAGTAAATAAGTAAATAAGGAGCAGTGGCCAAATTACTGGCTTTTCTAACTTGCAGAATGCACATTTCACAGAGAGTCTTATATAATCAACCAAAAGGAATGATTTTAGGAATTCTGTTCTTGCCTTCTTGTGTCGTTCATCTTGTCTTTTTAGAGGGCTTGTATCCCTTGGAGGTAAGATCAGAAAATGCAATAAAATGATAAGCAGCACCTTTCAAGACATGTTTGTTGCACTGTGGCAGAAAAGGTGAATCATTTTCAAGTACATGAGTACTAGCTGACCATGTGTGCTAAATCTCAAAAGAAATTGCATTGTGAAGGATCTTGTACTTATTCAGTCTTCAGAATGGCCCTACGTCAGCTCAAAAAGGTTATCAAAGCTGCAAAAGAATGTGATGCTCTTCAGATTTTAGATCAGCTGTACAGAAATGTCATGTAATACCACCTTTTGTAAATCCAAAAAAGCTTGTCACATCTTTGCCAACAGATTAACTAGTATTCTCTCGTGCGTATCATTAAAATAATTGCTTTACAACTGCTACAGAAATTGGTCTAAAAAATTTGAACAGAGAATATTGTATCCTAAGTTCCAATTAATGACACACATCTGAAAAATAAGAAGCATCCTATCATTGCATATGGCAGTGGAAACTTTCAAAACTGTGTATGGGAATCAAAGATTTCCTTCATTTTCTACTAAATATCTAGACATGAAAATAGCAAGCTTTTATTTCAATAACTGGTAAACTTTTTGTGGTAAAAACAAGAATTATTCAAGATTTTGTTCATAAACTCTGTTCACGTGAAATTATGTACATCTATGTCTTTCTACCTTTTCTATAGCCAAAGGCTTACAGTAGGTGTAATTCACTACTGCATCATGACAGCTCAGGCTATTGCAAATATTTGCAAACCAGTGTGTGATCGATGTGCAACCAATGTCAAATCAGTCTCAAATCTGGTCTTATCATGGCAATTCTTCTAAGGGATATATGTGATTATCATGACAATTCTCTTATATTTGTGGTTTGTATAGCCCCAAAGCAGCTAGGAATATATGAGCTAAACTAGATCCTACAGCGCTTTTTAATGCAAAATTTGTGGATATTTGTGTATTTATTTTGGTACAAACTGCACAGACACCTGAAGAAAGAAAAAAGTGAAATCAGCCAACCAGATGCTTTATGGACACAATGAGCACATTATGGTCATCAAATAAGAAGTCTGCATTAAGTCTCTTTCAGAACCACATCATATTGCTTGTACATGCTGTCCTACACCATAAGCTGGAAACTCATGAAACACAGAGAGCTGATTCAGATAAAAATTGTATTTCCTTCGATGAAACATAAAGCTTTACAATACTTGGCATGTAGGTAGACACAAGGACCAGTCTCCTGAAGCCACTCTCTGTTCCAGTTTATTCTTAGAAATTGGTTTTATTTTCAGCCCCAAGCCAGTTAAACCCATTGAACCACTGCTAAGACCTCAAATCATGATCTTAGTTTTTTCTTAGAATATAGGAACCTAATCAATTTTATTTTACCTGCTGAAAATAAAAAGAAGAAGGAAACATGCAAAGAAACAAACAAAAAAACCCAAACCTTAGAAACAAGAGGAATAGGATAGTTTGGAATAGGATATTTCTCCATAGATGAAATAGGATATTCTTCATAGATGAACTTTGAACTTTGATATAGGAAATTTCTCTAAATTAAACTGGAGGCTTGTCTCAGATAACTACCCTGAGACCCTATAACCTCTCTGAGGAACACGCAGGTTTCCTGGCCTCTGTCCTAGCTTCCCTTGCCTGCTGCCTCCATGCAAACTTACATGATGTGGTATACCTCTACCGTCCCTCTCTCCATCTATATGTACATATTAAAACAGCTCTCAGCTAAGCCTTCCCAAATCACAGTAGATGAAGAATGACTGAATAATGTCAAGACTACAAAACCATTCCTAGTAGATTTATTGACGGACAATGGATTTTTTTTTTATAATTCACATGATCTTTTTACACATCTTCATATACCAGAGGAATGACATTCAACCTGTAATAATTTTAGTCTTTGTGACTGCAACAAATCGTTTATTTCTCAAATTATGACCAAAACAAAAATACAACTCTTGCATCATTATTACTTCTTCTTTAAATATAACAGTGTTTTAAAGACACCTTTGACAAAATTATATGGAACATTACTGAGTTGTTGTGTAAAGCAAAATCTGTAGCAGATTAATTTCAGATTTTGGTAGTTTTCCCTGCATAGAGTCTTTCCTCTATGGCTCTGCCTAGCCACTCACACCAAAAAAGAAGGGATGCAAAAGTCCGTTTTTCCTAGACTGTAGTTTTCTTTAGATCCACACATACAGAAAAGTGAACAAACCCTTTTTCCCTTGACACAGTAGAAGAGAAAGAAGTATGATTACAGACAGTTTCTGTCTTGATACTGCCAGCAAATTGAGAAAAGACTGAATGGACACAGGGATTATTCTCACTGATGGATGACCTGATCAAAGCAAGGCTGAAGCTCACTGGAAGAATGACAGTGGTCCCTCTGGATTTGGGGCAGATTGCATACAAGGTAATTTTGGGACTTTGGGGCACTTAGCTCTGAACAAAGAACTTGACAAACCCAAGCACATCTGAATTCCTTAGTTCTAAATTCACCAACAATACTGAATTATTTCATCACATAAATCCAGAACTATTTTCCCAAATATGGTAGTATATTCAGATGTGGGGCTTTTATGGTCCTTAACATATACCTAATGTATGGCTTACAACATTTCTGAAATTTTTACAGGAACATAAGTCAATAAATGGGAAAAGCAGGTATTTAATTTCCCATATATTCCTGTTTCCAATAAATTGTTATTTCTATGTCTCTTCAGGAAATAGTTTTTGCCACCATTTCAAAGTAGTGCGATAAAACCTTTTTTCCTTTCATCCAGTGGCTTTTTACAGGTTTGGTTGTTGCTGTTTTCCTCCTTTTTAGGCCTATGTGGTAGAACAAATCATATATAAAGCTGGTGATTAATAACGAGGCACTTCATAGTGAAGCCTCTGAAAAGAAGGAAATTGCTCAAACAGGCAAAGTTATCTGTCACCACATGACAAAGTTCAAGTTTAAGAAGCTGCTTGTCAAATGCAATCGACTGAACGAGTGATAGATTAGATCTTAATAGCAGTAAAAGTAAGCTATAAACTATTGCCTTCTCTTACAATACAAAAGCCTCTCCTTTTAAACACTCTATGAAGAAATGCACTGAAACAAAATAAAAAATGGTAGTGAGAGAACCAGTATTTCCTGGTTAGTATTTCTTACTAACCCAGAATGCAGTGTACTGTGTTAATGTTTTTAGTGTTCAGTTCCTGTCAAGGTCAATTTAATTTTGTTGTTGTTGTTGTTATGAAAAAGAACCTAGACAAAAAATACATCTAGCCATTTTCATGATTTCTGTGAAGCTGTTCATGTTTCAAAATCTCTAATGCTGTAGTCTGTAAGCAACTTTAGCAATAGCTACTCGGTACATATTTCAGTTAGGCTATTTAAATATTTCTGTGTTTCTCTGGAGTGGCATGAAATATATTATCTTCCCGTAGAAAATGCAGAAAATAATTCCATAAGCAAACTGTGAGTTTTTAGAAGAATTGTATTTCTATTGTTTAAGAAACTCATGTATTGTCAGTTTAATTCCGCTCTGATATGTAAGCAGTGTTTATTTCATTTCTTCAGAAAATATTAGGTCTCTCTAATATCACAAGATATGAAATCATAAAATCATAGAATGGGTTGGAATGGACCTTAAAGATCACCTAGTCCCAACCCTCCACCACCACGAGAAGAGGCACCTTCCAGTAGACCAAGTTGTTCCACATCCAGCCTGGCCTTGAACACTTCCAGGGATGGAGCAATCACAACTTCTTTGGGTAATCTGCTTCAGTGTCTCACCACCCTCACAGTAAAGAATTTCTTTCTTATATCTAATCTAAATTTAGCCTTTGTCAGTTACAAGCCATTCACCCATGTTCTATGACCTTGTAAGAAACCCTTCTCCAGATTTCTTGTAGCCTCCCTTTAGGTAATGGAAAGCTGCTACAGGTTGTCCACAGAACCTTCTCCTCTGCAAGCTGAAAAACCACAACTCTCTCAGCTTGTCTTCATAGGAGAGGTGCTCCAGTCCTCTGATCATCTTCATGGCCCTTCTCTGGACTCTCTAAGCTCTGTTTTGTGCAGGGGCCCCCAGAGCTGAATGCATTACTCCAGGTGGGATCTCAAAAGAGCAGAGTACAGGAGAGGACGAACTCCCTCGACCTGCTGGTCATGCTCCTTTGATGCAGTCCAGCATATGGCTAGCTTCCTGGTCTGCAAGATCACACTGAAGCCAGTTCATGTTCAGTTTCTCATCAACCAACACCAAGTCCTTCTCCCCAGGGCTGCTCTCAGCCTATTCCCCACCCAGCCTGTATTTGGGATTCCACAGCTCTGTAGGACCTTGCACTTGGCCTTGTTGAACTTCATGAGGTTTGCACAGGCCCACTTCTCAAGCATGTAAAGGCCCCTCTGTATGGCATTCTTTCCCTCCAGCATATCAACTGAACCACAAAGCTTGGTGTCACTGGCAGACTTGCTGAGGGTGCCCTCAGACACCGTCCATGTCACTGATAAAGATATTAAACAGTGCCAGTCCCAACACCAACGTCTGAGGAACACCACTAGTCACTGTTCTCCACTTGGACATTGAGCTAATGGCAACAACTCTTTGAGGGACAAAATATTTCATCTGAAACCTCAAAATATCATATATTACTATTTATAATAAATAACATAATAAATATATATGTCAATATATATCTATTATATTGTTGTGTTATGAAAAACTCTTGACTGGTCATTTAGTCCACATCCCCACAGCACCTTTGATATGCACTTCAAAGATCACTATTAAAATATAATGTAAGAATGAGGTCACAGAATATATCTCAATGCCTTTTTATTTCATTAAAATAATTATGTTTTTCTCATAAAATTTTGATTGTTTTAAATTATTGATATAATTTGTACCATTATTATTTGATTTCACTAAAACATTAAGCTACTACTTTTTTATATGTTAACCATCAGCTGAAAGAAGAATCAGAATACTACAGCTTAGATGCTGAAAATTTGAGTCTTAGGGAAGACTTTGTAAGTCTTTCGCACTTCAGTGTAGCTGTGCAATAACTTCTTGTTTTAGTAGTTAAGACCAGGAAAACACCTCTAGGCTCTGGCAAAGTGCTTGCCCCTTCAAAATGATCTTTTTAAAATGCAAGAATTTGCCTAATTTAGTTCTTGGGTATTGTAGAATATTGTTATTTTGTGGATAAGTATAAATAATGCATGAGCTCAAACTGTCAAAATCAGTGCAGTCTGAAGACTGGAGTGCCAGACTAGCACTCCTGGTAACTTTTCACAGTTTTACTATGGATCTGCTGTGTGATGTTGAACAAGCCACTTCCTTGTGTTCCTACTGCCTTCAGAGAGGCACACACACACACACACACACACACACACACACACACACACAAAGCCCTAGTAGCAGCTACCCCCTTCAGTAGCACTCTGAAATCACTGGCTATCAGTTTCAAGATTAGTTCAAATTAAGAAGAAGATTTGCAGATTGATTCTTTACCAGGACTTTACTGAATATTTTTAAAGTTGGCTGAAATCTGGCCAAGCTTTTTTACCTCTGCAGTTGTCAAGATTTGCCCTTCCAAGCACAGATCTTCTGAGTGGTACAGGAAGAGCTGTACAAGCTCCGAAAAGACATCACAGAGATGGCATAGGAAGTTGCAGCTAAACTTCTGGAATTCAAACTGGAACAGGAATGGAAGTAATGGAAGAGAACTCTCATCAGAATTTAATTTGAATTTGCCTTACGTAGACTAGAGTGTTTACTTACAAAATTTTACCAGTATCAATGTTCTGTAAGCTATATATGTCATTACATTTTAATGTTTGATACTGATATTTCTAGGAATAAGGACCTTTAAAAAGAAGAAGTGGAAAGAAGATTTATAGTCAAAAAATGTAATTATTGCCTGATTGCCATTTTGGAAAAGGTATGGGAATTCTACACCTCCACTATATGTCAAGAAACTAATTTCTAAGCCCCCATTAAGAATACAGGACAAAAGCAATCTTATAGATTGTCCAATACAGTCCCTTTCATTTGTTTGATAAAATGTCAACTTTTAATACAATAAACAAGTGTAATTTTAAAACTTCTTTCATAGTTTAACCCCATCCAGAAAGTAAGCACTACCCAGCTGCTAACTCAGTTTCCTCCCCAGTGGGAAGGGGAAAAGAATGAGAAGAGTAAAAGTGAGAAAGACATAAATGCAGTTTAATAGGTAAAGCAAAAGTTGTGTGGGCAAACAAAGCAAAATACTGTATTCATTCACTGCTTCCCATGGGCAGGCAGGTGTCCAGCCATCTCCATGAAAGCAGGACTCCATCACAAGTAATTTTTACTTGGGAAGATGAATGCCATCACTCCTCAAGTCCCCTCCATCCTTTTTTCACCAGCTTTATGTGTTGAGCATGATGCTGGATGGTGTGGAATCTCCCTTTGAGCAGTTGCAGTCAGTTGTCCTCACAGCTTGTTGTGCACCTACAGCCTGCTCACTGGTGGGGTAGGGAGAGGAACAAGAAAGGCCTGAAGGACATTTAAACATGTCTCAGCAATAACTGGCAATACATCACTGTGTTAGCAACACTGTTTTCAGCACACATCCAATGCATAGTCCCGTAGAAGCTAGTATAAAGAAAATTCACGCTAGCCCAGCCAAAATCAGCACACAAGTCAAGTATCTTCTAAAACCCTCTGAAAATTAATACCCATAAATTTATTTAAATATTAAATTGATTAATTTCTGGCTTATATATTTTTTCCATAGCAGTATTGTTCTTCAGTATTGAGCACTTCTGTATCTCCAGCTGTTATTCCCAGTCATTAAAAAAAATGTATTCCTCCTCATTTTCCTTCTGCTGCATCGTATGGTTTTTCCATCCTCTTTGAGAGTGTCCTAAAATGGTCTTCTTAAAATTACTGTTGCACACATGCTCCAGGTTAACCTCATCCTTTTTTGATCATTTGCTATCTATGACACAAACAGTTCAGGTTAGGTCTCAACACTCCTTCCTGCAATATTATCGATGGTTTCATAGACCAAGAAATATTTGCTTCGTAACTCCCGCTTCGTAACTCCCCACACTAAATTTCCCTTTTTCATGGCAATTTTACAATGACAGCAAAATGTTAGGTATCCTTCTCTGTCACATCCTGCTGAAGCACCCACAGTTACACCTTTCTGTTTTCCTGGGTATTTTGGTGTTTTGTTTTTTTTTTTTTCTTGTTTATTTGTTTGTTTGTTTGGGAGGTTTTGGTTTTGTTATTTTATCACAGATACTTGATATTGTGTGTTATATTCTTAAGTTTCATCTGACTTTCTGGTTTTCTTTAGGCATTAGGACTACCCACAAATATATGGACAAGACGGTACTTAGTACTGAAATACCTTCTTTTTTCTTGGTAACATCTCCAAAGTTTCCTTGAGAACACTGTTTTAAGCTGTGGACTTAAAAGCTAGCTAGATATCTAGCAATTTGGAATGCCAGGAAAAAAGAAATAAACCAAAACCACAACAACATTCAGGCTCCAAGCTCCTAAGAGTACATAAAAATCCGCATTTGCTCAGGATTACAAACTGGGAGCTTGAAACCAGTGGCTATTTGTGCTATTAAGAACTTGTGAGCAGATTTCAGAGCCTTAGAGCCTTAGAAATATATAGATCAGTTATAAAATGGAGACAAGGTCTATCTTATGCTATTATCTGTTAGATGGATTTTTTGAGCATCAAAGAAATTTCTATGAAGTCCATGTAGAATGTGTGTCATTTTGCATCTAATATGCAATCTATTTTACCCTTATCAGGAGCCACATAGCAAGGAACAGCTGCTTATTTCATCCTCTTCTTTCCTGCACTTATAGGAACATATCCCATTTCAGGTTTAGAGCACCTTAGCAGTATTCCATTCTTCATTCCGTTTTGCATTCTTCTGTATCCCCTTTCAGGCTGTTCTAAGGAACACACATTGCTTCCACTATGTTTAAGCATTCTTGCACAGAAAATTCATATCTACCACAAAAGACAGCAGAACTATTGCAATAACTGTACACAAGTAAAGGTTTCCTGAAAAATATGTTACTGAATTTCTACACTCTGATGTACTTTTCTTATTATTTCTTTGATCTTCACAAAGTAATTAGAAAATCTTAAATCATCTTCATGCCATCACTTAAGTATAAAGTAACTGCCATCACTTAAGTATAAAGTGATCATCCAACTTCCAGTTTATTCTGCAAACATGATAACCCCAAAAAGTAAGCCTGTGTCTTTGATGGTGCTTGAATCCGAACTATTTAAAATATTTGTTCATAACATAAAAAATAGATATTTGTTTTATCTAATTAAACATACTGTGCCAAACAGAAAATGTTTCCTACCTGGGATAACCATCTAGAAGTACAGAGGTTCTCCTTTAAATAAATAAATAAATAAATCTGGATCAGCTATGGACAGTTTATTAATATGCATTGAATCACCTTCCATTTAAAGAAAATGTATTTTCTCTTTTTCCACAAAACCAATATTCCTAAATATTCTCAGTGTACCTATTGCTCAAGAAGCAGCTTTTGCTGTCTTGGGATTTAAGCATTACAAACACAAAAGTGGTAAAATCAAACTTTTTTCCCTTTCCCATTGTCGTGGTTTAAGATGTAAATCAGCCACGCAGTTTGTTCACTCACTTCCCCCTTTTTCTTCCCTCTACTCCTGGAGGGATGGGAAGGAGAA
>JANRGW010006243.1:8730-20755 GCA_024733675.1 Psilopsiagon aymara
GTTTGTGTTATACCTTAGTTACTAAACTGTTCTTATCTCAACCTGTGGGAGTTGCATTCTTTCGATTCTCCATGCAGAAAACTGGGTGGCTGATTTATGGCCTAAACCACGACAGTGTTGAATTTTTTGCGAATAGCTGAAGGCCATAAGAAAGGCCATTATCAGTTTTGATTTCAAGGGGAACTCCTAGCACAGATAAAGCGCGTTGCCAATGCCGAATAACATCGTGGCTAGCCTGTTGTATGGTTTCAGGCTTCAAGCCTCTTCATCCTGTTTTCTTGCCACATCATCATAACCCCATGTTTTCACTATCCTCTACAGCGTCCCATTTTATTTTCAGTCCTTTAGCCCTATACTGAGCCTCAGCCAACACTGAGACTCTTTTTCTAAGCATTAATAGGAACCTCCAGCACAGGATGGTTCACATCCCAAGGAAATGACTGTGTGATCAGAACTACAACATCACAGTGCCCAGTGTCCGAGCACAGAAACATGGTGAGACCCATATAGGGTCTTGAGTAGTTCAACAGAGCCAGACCAAAAAGACTGCGTACTGAACCCCACCCCTTTGCACACTGGCTGTTACCCCCAGCACTCACCTGGGGCAAAGTCAAAAACCGTGGGTGGACAGGAGCACTTCAGCTGTAACTGAATAAGCAACTGATGTAGTATAAATATGAACTTTACACAGTATACAGTATAACATATACTTTATACAGTATAAGTTTGAAGTTACACAGTGTAAGTATAAGGAACAAGGAGGACTGATGGATATTTTTTTTTCAAGTCCCTAATGAAGCTGTTAATAATAACACCAGAAAAGAAGCATGAGCATGGGCAAAATTAACTCAAGGTGTTTTCAACTGGACCTCTATTTGCAGTGTGGGCAAGGGGTTAAAGATAACACCATAGCAGCTGATGGTGCTATAGCAGATGACTTTATGGGTCAAAGAGGGATTTACCTGGATATGCTCTTGCCAAAAAAGAGAAAGGGAACAGAACCTGTCCCATAGCTTAGAGCAAGCTGCTGTGCTTTTTCTATGCGGATGTCAATTTCATGCATCTTCCATGAGCAAGAGTTACATGATGGCACCTCTTCCTCATGCTTTGGCAGCAGCACCTCCTAGTGCTGCCCGTGGATGTTCCCAGTCATGCTAGATTGCAGCCGAGATGTCAGCACAGGTATCGCCATCCTCACACCCCTTGCCAGTGTAAGACAACAGGCAGTGTGCATCATCTTGGCAACCAGACTAATTCCTCAGGGAGGAGTCTCAGGGAGAAAAGTAACTCTACATTCTGCAAAACTTATTAGGTACTTCCTAGGGCAGAAGAGGGGGTTTGACTTCCATTTCACTCAACTGTAGTTAATCAAACCCCAGCATAACTGCTCAGATGTTCTAACACATGGGCTAATTAAGAAGTATTCTCAATTTAGTAATTCACTGAATACTGACTATGAAACCAGTTACTATGCAAATAAACACAGGAGGCACTGAAATCCCTGTAGCTGCCATGGTCACTGTTGCTAAGCTATTTTACTCATTAATCAACATTTTATGTGTCACCAGCCACAGACCTGACAAGTTAAAGGATACTGTGAAAGACAATTACCTTAATCAAATATATTTAGTGGGAATACATAATAAGCCTGATTCCAATAGGAAAAATTCGAGACTACTTACCATGACTATTTTTAGTCACATAATAACTGCCAAAGTGATGGAGGCATTAAGTTACTGAGTAGAACCTCTATGTCAGGCTTTAAAGCAAAATGACACCAGTATCAATAAGCCTACTTTGATAATATTTCTGAGAGTTAAATTTTCAATTCACTGAGCCAATTCATATTTTTTTTGTGGCACTGATTTCACCCAGTAGAGCATCTACACACCACAAAACTGCATCTTTTTGATGCAGAAGGAATTCCAAAGTTAAAGCCTGTATAAGTATATATAAATACAGCATAACAGCAATTGTACTCCTGATTTTTTTTTCTCCTTTTATTAGCAACACTGGTCAAATGAGCATAAAAGTGCTAGTGAAATATGTTGATGGCACAAAATTGGGGGCATTGTCAAAACAAATATAAACAGAATAGAGCACAAGAAGAACAGGAGACTTCAAGAACTGGAATATCAGGAAAAGAGCAACAAATCAGCAACATGAAAAACAAGGTCACTTGGGCACTACTAAGCTGAGAAGCTGCCAACAAGGATATGCACTGCTATAAAATGTCAGTCATTAGTGGGAAGTTTACCTGACTTCTAGGCAGAGCTACATGCTTGCCTCAATCAAAATTTAACTATCAACCATCAGCAGGAGGTAGCCATGGAAAGGAGGATGGGAAATTCTGAGTATTTCCAGCATGGAATTTCTAGTGTCCTGGCAAACCTTCATCTACAACACTATGGTTTCTCCAGTCTCAGGATGAATTAATTTGAGGTAACTTGAATGACATAAGCAACTGAAGCTTCTTAAAAGAGACAAAAAAAGTTAAGTAAAGCATAGGGTGAGCGGTTTGGATACATCATTTAATTAAAGCAGATTGCATATAATTTGTTTTTTTTCCCCCGTCAAAAAAGAGTTGCCTCCAACAGCATGACAACTGCTAGTGCCAGAGTATATGATAGATATCTCTAATATGCTAATTATAAGAAAAAGGGGAGCAGAGAAAGATATCTTTGCCAAGAATCAGGAAGAACAACAAGACCAAATACTCATGTTTACTACACGTGAGCTTAACATATATCTCAAGGAAGCAAAGCAAAAAACAGGAAGGTCCCTATTTTCAAAGATTCTGAGAAAACACATAGCAGAGAAGAATAGTGCCACAGGGCACAGTGACACACTGCAACAGGTTCCTCCTCTGCCTCTGCACAAGCTCTGGCATGCACAGACACAACTGCCACAGCAAAAGATTGGATCATTTCTGCTATTTTATCCAGCAGAAATAAACACACACCAAGGAGAGGATGAGGAGTAAAATTCACACCTCACAGCTCACTGTGCAACTGCAGCCTAACCCTCAGTGCTCTCTCAGGTATCTGTGCTGCACCTGCCCCAAGAATGAATTTAAGGAAAAACACCCTTAGGGACAATGCCAATATCCAGTTCAAAGTTCAGAAGCTTTAATGGGCTTTGCTAGCCAAGGATCTGGAGGTTGGTTTTAGATAAATGACTGAAGCAGTAGAGTGCATTGCATTTACCTTGTTCCACAGCACACAAACACGCAGCAGGACAGTTACTGCAGCTTTTCTACAAGGTGTTTTTCCACCTGTATGTTCTTCACATGTATTAAAATTGGACATATCCCAATGCAGAAAGCCAAATACACCACTTGTAATTCAGTTTTGGGTTCTCTGAACTAGGAGGGAAATCTTTATTTTGTTACACTACATTTGCAATTACCCCCATCTCTGGTCACAAATTTCAGATTGTTGAGATCGTTTGGGACTGAGAGGCCCCAACAGATTTCAAAAGTTTATAACTTTATTCCACCTCATACCACTTTGCAAAACGCATTTGATTCCCCCACCACCACCACCTTTTTATTTTATACACTGCCCTCTACTACACAATACAATGCTTTCCTCCCCCTTCACCACAGGAAGTATTTGAACAGCAAGCAGTGAGGTACATCCTTAAAACAGTTACAGGAAGTGTTAAGACACTTCCATTATATTTTATCATCCATAGTCCCTGAACATGCACACACACTGGTTATCCCTGCTTTATAAATGTGGAAGCAAAATGCAGCACAGGCAGTCCCTCAGTGAGTCAGCATAAGAGGCAGGCCCGCTAAACAAGCCAGAATTTCAGCTGGTCAGCATTTACTTGTAAACAGCTCACCTAAGTAAGCAACATTCCTGTTGAAACCAGCTGGGCAAATAAGACTCTCAGCTTGGTGTCTGAACAAAAAAAAGCACAAGGAAAAAGTCACTGGAGAGGAAGATCAAACTCAGGTTGTTGTTTTTCAAAGGGATAGATGGAATAGCCATTTTATAAGCAAACAAAACCGTCCAAAAATTAACTTTGAATTAAGTTGAAATATTTTGTTGAGGTAAAAGAAAAAAGGAAACTTTGTTTCATATTTGTGTTACTCAACCTTTCTACAACTTTAAGACCTTTTTTAAGAATCATGTTTAAAAGGGAAAATACAAAGAAATTACGCATTTTATTATTCTAACATATCTTTTCCCTCTCCCAAGTACTGTCATTTTCAGAGTTAAAGATCTTTTCTGCATTAGAAATATGTGAAAAGTGTCATGCCCCTAAAATTCCATTGCTGGGGGGAAAAGGCATAGCACAGGACACTACCAACAGAGCCAGGCTGCTCTCTGGTGAACTGTGTATGTGGGAGAGATCACCCATATACCCCAGGTGTCCACTTTGCTTTCAAAGGGAACAAACGACATTAACATCACTACTGGGCTCCTAGCACTACCTGCAACTCAGACTACCCCACCAGGAACTTGTAACGCTGAATATTTCCATTTTAGAAGAACTCTTGCAAACCCAGAGATGGCAAAGCACTGGAGTATGTTTTTCCACAAGAAACAAGCCACCAGCCAGAAGGTCCTGCAGAAGCCAAGCAGCATCTCCACACAGCATCACCCACTGATCTAAGATCTGCTGGGTTGACTCCAGATCACCCTACAAACTCACCATCCTCCTTCCAGCCAGGACAGACAGTTCAAGAAAAACTTTGCAGGATGACCCACTGGGTACTGGAAGGCAAACCCACAGATGTCAGCACCACTAAATCTGTCACTCTATGTTTGCTGGTCCATAGCATGGTACATCAGCAATGACAGGCAAAGCCTCAGTTGGGACTATATGAAGCAAGAGGCCAAGGCTTTGAGAAGCACAACTGAGAAGCTGCATGATACAGGAGCTACCCAGGCTTCTCACCAGGCTGTTAACTCACCCACCTCAAATATTTAGAAAGTAACTGCTGTACCATATACTTGTCAAATGCTTTCAGGAATGCTGAGGAATAACCATGAGGATAAAACAGAGCCTGTTCCGCATGATGTCTCCCTGAAGCCTCATGAATTTGTTGTGCTAAAACTGTGTTTCATATTCACTTGAAAAACATTTACCAGCAGCAGTTCTACACTTTTTACCTCCTCACTGCACACTTACTCCACTCCTTTGTAGTATGCTTCTTAAGTGGAACAAATTAAACTCAGTTCAGAAAAGGACTCATCTTCATTGGAAGATATCTGTCGTAAACACTCTGTTAGGGCAGAGCAAGACTTGGTTATTTCAAATTAACTAAATTCCTTCAGCTCTGTGTTCATATGGACAATTGGTCAAGTGGATTACTATTTCAACTGAACAATAAAAATAATTAGGCATTTTCATGCACCGTATATTGGAGATATATACTTTCTTTATCCTGTGGATTAAACTTCTTGAGGAAAGAAATTAATCTAGAATAAGAATCTGAATAAAAATATTATTCAGAAATACCCATTCTGCTGTAAATTAATATGCTACCTCAAACCTGTTTATCTTCCTTGTGTCTTCTTAAAATTGTATACAAAAACATTCACCCAGGAAGTTTGGTCTTCAGTTCACACCCCACTGTATTTCACAACTTCCCCGTGCAGAGAAAGCATTTATTTACATGGGTAAAGTCCTACAAAGTTGATGTGGGTACAAACACACACCGTGCTGACTTCTTCCCCACTAACTCCCTTCACAGGCACATTTATCAGTGCACCAAAACCATGCTCACTTGATTCCCCACGTAGACACACCCAACCCCATGCAAGCAGACCCCGTCCTTTGTTTCAGCTACTCTGTGAGTTGTGGTCCAGTTTTTGGCCCGTAAGTAAGGTCTGCCATGGCCTTACAGCAATGCCACCACTGTGTCCCAGTCACAACTGGGAGATTTCACAGGCATAAGCTGTGGTGTCCCACTGTACTTCACCAGCGCACCGCCTGCCCTGTAAAGCCATACTACCAATCTTTCTAAAACTGAGTAACAATTGGTTGTGGATTTCCACAAGCCCACCTGGCCCCACAGCCTCAGTGTCTGGAAGCATAAGAGATTGCCGACCGAGCGTGCCTAGGAAGGCATTCCAGCTTCAAAAGCTCCAGGGCACGCTGAAATGCTTTAACACACGTCTGCACGAGTGTCTGAGCACACCTGCGCAGCATCTCCTGTTACACGAAAACATGCTCTGGTGCACGCACGTTCTGCCAAATGGAAGAGAAAAGGATGGAAGAGCCACATAAGGAACCCGGGAATGGGGCTGGGGCACGTACTTTTAAATATCAGAACTGGGATATCAGATAGGCCAGAGGTGGGCCGAGTCAGGAAGCTGCCCACGGACACCGCAACCGGGGGCTGCCGAAGTGCGGCCCCGCCCGACAGCACCCGCAAGATCACCCTCCTTCCCTCGATCGGGCTCGTCCGCAGCACCCCGCGGAGGGCCGCCACAGAGAGCCAGCGGCCTGGCAGGGGCCGCTGCGGGCACAGCCTCGCCTGCCCCGGGCACCGCAGGCAAAGCACGGCAAGGCGGGGTGCTGCCCCGGTGGGTAGGCAGTCCCGAACCACCCGCGGGCTCACCCGGTCACTCCCTCGGCCGGCGGCGACGGCGCTCTTCCTCCTCAGCGTCAGTCCGCTCCGCAGCAGCGCCGGCAGCTCCCTCAGCTTCTGCCGCAGCTGCAGCGGCGGCGGCGGAGCTTCCTGAGCTCCGCTACCAGGGCTCCAGCTGCGGGTGAGCTCCGCACCCTCACACGGCGATGGCATCTTCACGGAGCTCATAGCCATGCCGCATCCCTCCCTACCGAGCGGCGGCGTACACCCCTGCTCTTCCTGCCCGTCCACCCCTCCCGTCGCCCCAGCCCCTGGCAGATTCACCCCGCTCTCACACCTTCCCCCGGACGGCGCAGGGAGCAGGGCCGGCCCGTCGCCTCTCCCGCCCCGCAGCTACGGCAGCGATAAAGTGCAGGTAATGAGGAGGGTGGAGGAAGCGCGGGCAGGAAGAGACCGAAAGTCCTGTTAACTCCTTTGCGCTCGGGGATAGCCGCCCGGGCCGTGTTCGCACCTCTCCCCATGGCCTGCGCACAGCAGGGACCCTGTACCCACGGGGAGGACGTCGGGCAGAGTGACCAGCCCTCTCAGGGGCTTAAAGTCCGAGCTGAGGTGAGGGGGATCAGGCTCCCCCAGGGGCTGGGTGGCCACGGATCCCTCCTGGAGAGTGTGTATCCAGGCTGGAGGGAGCCCAGGGGCCCCCTGTGTGATTCCAGAGTTGAGCTTGCCTGGATTGGGCCCCTAACCTGCCCGAGCCACCCTGTGATCCCCACGACTTGTTTATAATTGCAAGGCAAGAAGATATTCCCTGCTCCTTTCCCAGTAGATTCTTGACTCAGTGAGGTGTTTTTTCCACCATGCCACCACTGATACTGGAAAAACTGAGCAGTTTATCCGAGAATGGCTTGCTTCCAGTCATTCAGGTAGTCCCTGAAAGGGAACCCTCGATGCCATAAACTAATTCCTTTACTCTGTGTATGAAGAATAAAGAAACATTCAAGGTACTTGACTCAAATTCCATACCTTGAGTTAGGGGGGCTTAGTCTCCGGAGTCTGCCTTTTGTACCTCAGTGGTACAGGTGTTACTTCCTTTCTGCCAGACTCTATTCTCACCTATTTCAATCAGAGAACTGATTGTAAGGTGGGTTTGTTCTTACATATATCTTCTGCTTCACTGATAAAAAATAAGGCTGACCTGCTCTTCCAGGTTAAATTCACCAATACCTAAATGTCTCAATAAATGACATTACAGTCAAGCCAATTGCACAGGCACATTATAGAAAGCTGTCGCCTTGCTCCAACTAAGGGAACATACTGGTTTCTGGACCTGACCCTACTAAGCCTCCAGCCCTGCAGGGAATTGACTTAACCACGAAGATTACTTTGCAAAAAAAAAAAAGAAAATAAATATTTTTTTCCTCCATGATGTGCTCCATAAACCACCTCTACTGGGTCACAAAGATACCCATAGTGGAAGAAACAAGGCAGATGTGCCCAAACTGTGTCAGGGTGCAGAGATACAGAATGGTCCCTTCAAGCATCAGTGTGACACTGGGTTATCTATCACCTGAATGAAGCAGCAGCCTAGCCTTTTGGCTGCACTCACCTAAAAGCAGGCTGGTGCAAAAAAATTGATCCTGCCTGCAATTAGCGGATGTGTACTAACTTCACATCCCTTACATGGGATCTGATAAGTGTCTGATTCAAGTAAGCTAATCGATCTGGTTAAAAAAATAACACCCTCAAAAATAATGAATTTTCCATTGTCCAGACAGCTGAATTGATCCACCTTGTGACTACAGAGGTGCTGGATAGAGGAAAGGAGAAACCTAAAAGTGAGGGAAAGTGGAACTGCTCCTGTTAGCAGCCATCTGTTATTAAATCAGCTTAACTACACCCTGTGTGAATGATTTCAGGAGCAGAGCACACCAGGCCAACCCAGATACCCATGAAAAGGACAGGGTTTGCCCCAGCCACATCCTGCCACCGCCTCTTTCCTTGTGGAAGTCTTTTTCAATTGCAGGAGCCATCTGAAAGGTTAAGTGTAAAAAAACAACAAATCAGTGGAGTGATATGGTCCATAGTTTCATACTTGCTGGTGACACAAAAGAGGGAAAAGGGACAGGAATGTGCTAGCCCTTACATGAAAAGTGTGCTGCAGACACCAAAATGCCAGAGATATCTGGGAGCCACCACTGCAATATCAACGCCAGCCCTTTTGCGAGCATGAGTGGTATTATGCTGTAGCCAAAGCATTGCTGCACCATCAGGTATGAGGAACATGACGAGCACACACTCTTCTGTGTGATGCCTTGTGTCCCAAACATTTCTATTATTTCCCTTGGATTGTGCTCTCCAACTGCCCAGTGATGTAGTTTTGACAGCTGTGTTGCGTAGCCACTTTGTCACAGCTCAGGATGTAATTATGAGGAGAAATATATCTACACCCAAAAGAATAATGGATCCTTAGTATAAAGGCTTCACAAAAGGACCATGTTCTTTGACCAAGTCTTTAGGAGCTCCTACAATACAAACAGCAGTAAGGCAACCTAATAAAGTGTGACTTAACTGTGACAGACTAGGGTACAACCAGAAGTAATTTGATTACTTGCTGAGGTGAGTAGCTCGAGAGAGGACACCTTCAGCTCCTGATCGGGGGGAGGCTTGGTGTCCAGGAGCTTCAACTCGGAGAAGCAACAGGCACCGAGGGAGCCTCAAGTCCTCGACAGGACTTGTCCAGGGGCTGGCAGCTCAGTGAACGCGAGCAGATGACTTAGAAGGGGTGGTGCCAGGAGGAACGGCACCAGACCTGACTGGGTGAAAACTGCCCCAGGGAGTGTGGTGAACAGGACAGATTCGAGGAATTTTGTATGGGATGGTGAGCACTCACCTTATGACCAGGGTCAGGACTGGGAGCTCTGCTCTGGCTGCCCCAGCACTGGCCATCTTAGGCACCCAGACAGAGCTGATGAGAGGGGAAGCTGCAGTGAAGAGCTCGGGGTGTAGAGAACGCCTGCGCTGGACTCCTAAGGGGAGGGTGCACAGTGGGCAGGTCTGCACTCCATGCGCCCTGGTGGAAGTCCTCCTGCAACAGGGGCTGATCTACAGGACGCAGCCAATGGGCCAAAAGATGTCAGGGAAGCTGAGAGGAAGCAGCACTGCTTGCTCCAGGACCTGACTGTGCAGGGGCATCAAGTGTCTACTGTCACCCATGCAGGAAAGGAGGCTGCTAACCCAGGAAGTTGGGAAATAGTAACAGAAAAAAAAAACAACAAAAAGAGGAGGAAGAGGACAGTTAAAAGCAAGGGGCTTCCTCCTAAATCTGTTGTCCCCACCCAGAACCACTTTGCTGTCCTGCAGGGTGCTGAGGAGGAACCACGCTCCCACCAGGAACTACCGGCTGATGCGCTGGTAAAGAAGGTCACTACTGGTGCTGCCAGGAAGAAGTGGTGGGTTGTAGTGGTGGGGGGACTCTACTCTGAAAGGAACAGAGGCACCCATCTGTCAGCCTGACCCAGTCTCGAGGGAGGTGTGTTGCCTACCAGGGGCTCAGATCAGAGATGATGTGGAAAAGCTGCCTGCTCTAAGTTGGTCCCACTGAAAAATACCCACTTCTAGTGATCCATGTGGTGCTACTGATACAGATAGCAGTAACCTGGAGAACATAAAGACGGACTACAGAGCTCTGGGAGAGGTGTTTAGGGGCTCCGGAGCTCAGATTGTCTTTTTGTCAATTCTTCCAGGATACAGGGGAGGACCTTAAAAGGCTAGGAGGATTGGCCAGGTTAATAAATTGTTAGGAGGGTGGTGCCATAGTCAGGGGTTTGGGTACCTGGAATATGGGACTCAATTTAGTAGGCCAGGTCTACGGGGGGCTGGTGGAGCTGGTCTGACAAAGAAGAGTGGATTTGGTTGGAGGCTTGCCAGATTGGTCAAGGATGCTTTAAACTAGATGTGTTGGGGGAGGGGGCCATTGTTCTATCCCAACACACCCAGTCACTTGCCAGCACCTACAGTAAGCATTCGGAGCAATGTAGAGTTATTTCAGCTACTCCAGCCGGTCAGCCGGCTTCAATTAGAGCTCAGCTCAGATGCCTCCATACAAATGCCCATAGCGTGGGGAACAAACAAGAAAAATTAGAAATGCGTGCACGTCTCCGGGGCTAGGATATCATAGGAATCACAGAAACATGGTGGGATGGCTCCTATGACTGGTGTGTTGGAATGGAAAGTTAAAGGCTCTTTAGGAAAGACAGGCCTGGTAGGCGGGGAGGGGGAGTTGCTATTTATTGTGGGGATAGACTGGAGAGTATGGAACTCTTATCTGGGGCAGATGAGCAGTCGACAGAGACTTTGTGGGTCAGGGTTAAAGGGAGAACAGCAATGGGAGACATTATTGTGGGGATCTGTTACAGATCAGCTGACCAAGAGGGCTCTGTAGAAGGCGGCCTCTATAGACAGATAGGAACAGCCTCACGCTCGCAGGCCCTTGTTCTCATGGGGGGCTTCAACCAACCTGGTATCTGTTGGAGGGATGGTATGGCCCAGCACAAGCAATCCAGGAAGTTCCTCGATTGTGTGGAAGGCAACTTACTTCTGCAAGCAATAGAGGAGGCGACAAGGAGAGGTGCCATGATTGACCTCGTACTCACCAACGGGGAAGGGGTGGTTGGATGTGACGCTCCAGGGCAGCCTTGATTGCAGCGATCACAAGATGGTTGAATTCGAGATCCTCAGGACACTGAGAAGAGTGCATCAAGCTCACTGCCCTGGAATTCAAAAGAGCAAACTTTGGCCTCTTCAGGAACCTGCTCAGTAAGGTTCCATGGGACATAGCCCTAGAGGGTAGGTGGGCCCAAGACTCTTGGTTGATATTCAAAGATCACCTGCTGCAGGCTCAGGAGTGTTGCATCCCAACTAGAAGGAAGTGTGGCAGGAGGGCCAGGAGACCCCCTTGGATGGATAAGGAGCTGCTGAGGAAAATTCGAAGAAAAAAAGAGTCTTATAAAAAGTGGAAGCAAGGACAGGCAGCCTGGGAAGAATACAGAAATGTTGTCTGGGAAGCTAGGGACCAGGTTAGGAAAGCTAAGGACCGCTTGGAATTAAACTTGGCTACAGATGTTAAGGACAACAGGAAGGGATTCTGTAGGTACATTGCAAATAAAAGAGAGACTAGGGACAATGTGAGCCCTCTCCAGAAGCTATTGGGAGAACTGGCTCCCCTGGATTTGGAGAAGGCTGAGATTCTAAGAATGACTTGTTTGCTTCAGTGTTTACTGGCAAATGCTCTGCCCACACCACCCAAGACCTGGAAGGCAGACGTAGAGACTGTGAGACTGAAGACCCTAGGCCCACTGTAAGAGAGGATCTGGTTCAAGACCATCTTAGGAACCTGAATGTATCCATGGGACCTGATGAAATCCATCTGCAGGTCCTGAAGGAGCTGGCAAATGAAGTTGCAAAGCCACTGTCCATCAT
>JANRGW010006244.1:0-10902 GCA_024733675.1 Psilopsiagon aymara
CTGTGAGGGTGGTGAGGCACTGGAATGGGTTGCCCAGGGAAGCTGTGAATGCTCCATCCCTGGTGGTGTTCAAGGCCTGGTTAGACAGAGCCTTGGGTGGCATGGTTTAGTGTGAGGTGTCCCTGCCCATGGCAGAGAGTTGGAACCAGGTGATCTTAAAATCCTTTTCAACCCTAACTATTCTGTTATTCTGTGACAATGCTGACTTCCTACTCAATGCTTATACGTCTTCTAGGTTTAGCTGCATTTGAAAATTAGGGACACCTATTATCCTGAGCTGTACTCAAAGCCACAAAAGAAAATGATGAAAATAAATTCTGTTAGTATTCTCCATGGAGTTTCACTGTTTCATTGTTCTAAAACTATTTTGGTTTTGCCTGTTTAGATTAAGCCATTAAAATCACCAGCAAGATTAAATCATCCTTAAGAAGGAAGAAAGTAAGTCTATTTCAAACTTCTTAGCTAACCTGCAGAAGCCTTTCCTGCTATCCCATAATGTCTTTGTTAGCGTGACTGTGTAGGAACCATGGCTGATCACACAATTAACATTTCTTGTTCTTGCTGCTACACTAGACATACAGTCCCAGATGTTTCATGAATAAAATAATTGTAGAGTCTGTGAGAATGTCGATTTTTATTTGTCATTTCTGTTCCTGAATCTGCAAGGTCTCATTCCAACTCTTTTAAAGCTGGTCTGTCAACTTTTTTGTTGAAGTAGTTTCTGTCCTGTAGGATACCCAAGAACAGAGAATATAGCCCTTTAAAGATCTGCAAACTTCAGGGCCATGCAGATGAAAGGGGATGAGGCCAAATGATAAATGTGCAAAATATCCTCAAAGGTCCCGAGACTGAGCTTTAGATTTTGTTTCTGTTCTGTGGTTTACTTGATACTTTCCCTTTCATAATAGGCAAACTGAATATAAATGCAATGTAAGCCCCATGCAATGCCCTTCTGAAGAATGCTGGCAATAAGTCATAAATTAAAGAATGCTCCAAGTAAAACATTCTCATCATAACAGATTCATGTTACGCCTTTAACTAATGTAATTTTTTTCATAAGATATTTTTGCAGGATTTCTGTTTCTTACTTGCTGTGAATTCTGTAAAGGACTGCAATATAATTTATATAGACATTCTCAAAATGATGGCATAGATTTTAATTGGCATGTATTTTCTCTGTTCCAAAGAATTTAAGAGAATAAAAAAGGTAAGACAACAATGTCTGGGAAATCACATCACTGACTAATAATAGGTTCAACTATGACAGAACTCAGAATTTCAAAATATATGAGATGTTAATAAGAAATTTTAGTCTGAGTGATGAACATGAGAAGTCAAGAAAATAGAAAAAATAAAATTAGAAAGCTACTGAATGGAATTTGCTTTAATAGATTTTTAGAAGAAATTTTAATGTGGCCATTTACGTAGCGAGGACCTGTTACTTGTGGTGTAAAGATCTCCTAAGTGGAAACAAGAAATGAAGTGCCTATATGATAAACCTACAAGATAAGTACTGTTGTTGCATTTGAGGAGGTGTGGGAAGTGTTAGAAAAAGCTTTCCACTTACAGAACTGTTTATTCTCAACTTATGCTCACTAATTTAAATGTCACAGTTGAAAGTTTATCTCTAGCTGTGTGAAAAGTGCAGGCACATACCTCAGGCAGGCACTTCACTTAATCTTCAACTTGCTTCAATGTAATGATTAACCTGGGTAAAACTTTAAATAGTTATTGATCATTCCATTACCTAAGCAGCTGATAGAGGAGAGGTTAAGTTTATGGAAAAGTAACAAAACTTTGCCTGGTTTTATCCTTTAGATTCTGTTGTCTGAATACTTGGGCCCAAATCTACAAAGCTTGTGTGAACTTGTTTAAGGTGTAAATAGTGTCCCTGAAGTCAAGGATATTATTTGCTTATTTAAAATCAAGCATGTATTTAAGAGTTGTGATAGATGAAGGTCATAATTTGAGGCAGCAATCAAGCTTTAATGAAGTTATAATCTTTATATTAATGTATCATTCCTACACTAAGATGAATTTTGCTTTCAAAACATAGTATTTAGAGAAATAAATTTCATATTTTTTAAGGATTCTTGTTAGATTATTTCCTCTTAGCATTTCGGTTTTGATCCAATATGTGTTTTAGTCAGGTAGACGATGACTGGAGAGCAAAAAGTGTAAAAGCAACATAAAGCATAAAATTATCTTAGAAAAACTTAAAGACTTTTCCACATCCTGACACAGTGAGGTTAACAAACATAGTGTGAGGATATTCCCATTGCTACAATCGCATTTGTTGTTCCTAAGTATACTACGGGCAACTCCTAGTCTCCTTCATGTTTAGTGGAACAGACTAGATTTTGTTTGTTCACAGAATTTTCCATTTTCTTTTGCACTCAAGCAAGGTGAAAAAAAGTCTTAGTAGGTGAGATATATCTCAATACACTTTCAGACATCACCAAAAAATATTTGCCATGGAGCAAACACCTAAGAATATCTTCAAAATAGCAGTTTCTTTCCACTTAGAATGGCCTCACGATCTACTGACTAAGCCATCTGGGCACTTTCTGGAATAAGATAGATAATGACTTGTTCACATTTATTCATCTATTTCACAGGTAAGTAGAGCTATAGGAGTTCCACTAAGAACAATCCATAACCTTTCTACAGTGATTATTTGTCTAATTACTTGTAATAGTGAAGAAGATAAAGCAGTCCTTTGTGCTCTTGCTGGTATATTTGAGCCAATAAAATTCAATTATTCTTCTAGCTCAAACAACCAATAGGCCACTCCATTGCTGAAGAAAACTAGAGCATATTAAGATTTAATGTATGATACATTTTTCTCTGAAAGCAAGGTTGCTAACATGCTGCCCTTGTTCAGAGCAAATTGTGAAATGAAATCTAGTTAAAATGGACATAGAAAATATTTAATAGCTCCTTTATATAATCAATATATTCAAAACACTTTCTAAGCTAATATTCTTGATGTTGGTATACTGTAATTATGTTCTACATATGAATAGATACAGCTGTGCCTATTAAAGCCCTCTATCTCTCTGAAATTCCTATCCAGTAAAACCTGCTTCACTGAGTAAAGATAAAACGCTGGGATACTGGGTTCACTTTCTAATTTTAGTAATGACCTTCTGCACTACAGAAACATTATTAAAGCACATAAAACAGCAGTATAGATAAGCAGATTTCAATTTAATGACTGCTTACACAGTAAACTTGGAAACGTCTTTTAAAAAGTTGTATATACCAATATAATGTAAAATACAGCATTTTGGCCCATTGCTACTAGGACTCTGCATTTCACTTAGGTGTAAGAATGGGAGAATTGACTTCAAGAGATCCTATCCATATTCTATCCAAGATCTTTCTTAACATTTAACAAAACAAAAAATATGCACATATCATTGCTTCTACCTTCCACTGTTTAAACTCTCTGCATGGTTTGTATCAATCCAGGACAGCACTGAAAGTACAGAACTGGTAAGAGTAATTGCTATCTGTGATCCAGTTCAAAAAGGATTAGCAATCCTAAATTTAAAATTAAATGAAAAAGTATTATTGTTTAAATCAGTACTACTGTTAATTGAGGAATATCCAAATCAGCATTTGGACTATCTGCTTTATTGGGAAGGTTCGTGCAGAGGGAGAGAAAAAAGACTCCTGACACTACAGCGGTATTCTAGAATATTAAATATGAAGTATTCCAACCTCCAGAATATCTGACATCATGTTTGCTCTGCATGGATCTCAAACTAGTTCACCTGTCACTAAAGTCATTGTAATCAATGGACATTCTCTCTGCATTATAATTTAGATTATTCCAGTTCTCACTTCTTAATTGATTTGCAGGTTTCAAAAAGCTGCAAAAACATTCTGACTGCACTTTGTCAAGCACAATGTGAGTCATGTCAGTGTGTAGATATAGCAATGTTACTGTTGAAACTGACAGTTCTTTTAGACATGGAGACTTATGTGATAACACATTGCAAATACATTTCCTTTTTTACTCTAAATTGATATAATAAAAAATAATTGTCTAAATATACTTTTCTTACTCAGGATGACTAATAGGGAAAAAAATAAAAGAATAAGAAAGCAGTTATCTCTGGTTGCTGTTTTGGGGGGGGTTGGTCCCCTTTCCCCTCCTCCCCCCTCCCCAGATTAAGTCACTTATAAAACACAAAATTACACGGAATATAAGAGGAAAAAAAAAGTAGAAAAATCAATCAGCCCATCTATACTGAAAAACCTGTGTTTACTTTCACATTTCTGTTGCTTGATGGTTATACCAGTTACATCTTGTTTTTTAAGCGGATGAAATAAGGTATAAGAAAAAAATGTTTCAGGATGAGAGCATGTTTAAGTAGGACACACAATTGCCCTGATTATTGATTTTCAAGGAGAAATTGACTAAAGCCTCAAGTAATCTGGCCTTGTAGCTAACTCTGTTCTGTGAGCCAGAGACCTCCTGAGGTGTCTTCCAACTATTACTGTTCTATGAAGCACTTGAACCAATGGGGTTTACATGGTTTCTCACCCAAGAAAGAATTCATGGACTTTGGAAGACAAACAGAGTACATATTTTTTTCTTCAGTGGAGGTCTTATGTTTCCCAGATTATATGTTTGGGTTTCATTTCCATGGAAAAACAGAAGTTTGCTGAGATAAAGTCTAATACTGTGTCCCAGAGTTTTGGCCCCACCATGGAGATGAGAAATATCCCTGGCAAACTCCCAAACCCAAAAGGCAAAATGTGCTCCTAAGTCCAAAATTCTACCTACGAGTATAGCATGCAGAAAGCTGTGGCAAACAAGTTAATTTGTAAACTTGTCTGATAGCCTTAGTACAGTGCTGCACATTAGCTGCGATACAAACAATTTTAATGATGAGTAAAAAGATGTGCAAGATGCACATACTGGATTTAAGGAGATGCTGCCAATGCAGATTGCACACTTATCCACAGCACAAACTTATCTTTTAATTTTGAGCTCTAACAGTGTATTCACTGAATGAATATTACTCGATCCTTAGGTATACTGTAAATGAATTTTGAGAGATTCTTTACCAGTCTTGTGATTTTGTCTTTGAAGAGGAGGGTTTATTCTCTCCTTATCATTTCCCTTGTAGGGCAAAGAGTAGCAGCTGGTGTATATTAGGCAAGAGAGCTACTGCATTACAGTATAAGCATTTTTCTTATCATGGCTCTTAGTTTAGCTAAGTTAAAGCTTAGTTAAAACTAAAACAGTAACCTATGTTATGTTATTTCTGTGCAACATTGGCACGCAAGCTTGAAGCAAGTGTATTTATTATTTGAGTTTGATTACATACGAAGACAGACTGAGAAAACAAATAAATCCTTTACTGTGAGAGAGGTGAGGCACTGGAACAGGTTGTCTAGAGAAGTTGTGAATGTTCCACCCCTGGCAGTGTTGAAGGCCAGGTTGAATGATGCCTTGAACAACCTGACCCAGCGGGAAGTGCTCCAGCCTGTGGCAGGGAATGCTGGAACTATTTGATTTTAGGGTCATTACCTAACCAAACCATTCTGTGATTCTATGATTCTATGAATTTTGTATCTATCTCTTCTGCACAGTGAATCTATTTGCTTACAAAACTGGCAAAACAGATTTACAATAAGCAAAGATGTTGTTTATTAATGATGAATGTGTATCTACCTGAAACATAGAAGCAGATTTCTGGAAAGTCAAAAGGGAAGACTATTTTTTTTTTTTCAAATGCAGCAGCACTGAAGAACAAAGAGAAACTCACTTGCATATACAGGAGGTATTAGGATGGGTGTATCCTAGAATGCCGTCAGCATTAGAGAGTGCATCATACATGGGATAACTAAATGATGCCTGTAAGTAAATGAAGCAATATGTAATAGGTTAGCAGAGACAATGTAATGACTGACCTAACAATATTGGTGTAGACACAAAGGGAAGACAGAATGCATTTAGAGGAGGCATGCCACATGATGTTATTATTAGCAGTCATTTGCCAGTTTTATTAGACTTCTTTCCTGAAGCTACTCTTCATCTTAAACAAAAACTTGATTCAGAAATTTATGGGTAAATGTATCATCTGTATTGCACAAGTGGACATATTATTTGGTTAGGATGGCCCTTTCTGTCCTGAAAAGCTACAACTTTACAAATGCATTGTAATTAACATAATGACTTCCTTGATTTGCATATCATCGTACAAAGCTACATGAGGATGCAGATAGTGATGAGCATAATGGTATGTTACTTTAACAAATTGCTGGGTTTGGAGATGACTGTGTTGTGGTGTAATAACAAATGATGATTTGTGAGATGTGAGGCAAATGTTTCTAATCCACTCAGGTTTTTATCATCTAAACCTGCAGAGGTGGTGGACACGCATAATTTCTAATTAAATCAGTGCAGAAGTCAAGAGGTACAGATACTTAGAAGATATGAAAATCATGCTCATAAAATTTGTTAGGTATCTATTTCTAGAAATAAAGTTGAATGACAATCCTGTATTTAATTAAGGATCCCATTCAAAGTAGTCTGGCTTATGGTACCTATAAAATTTAATGGAACATTAGCCAACAGACCTATTTTATTTAGTGCTGCTGAGTATCTTATATGAAGAATTTGTGATTTTGGAGGCATTTCTGGAGAAGTAAATTTCTAACAGACTGTAGACAGCATGCAGACTTTACCCACAAATTCGTTCAATTTATTCTTGCAATGCCCTCATGCAGTGGGTTAAAAAGACAAGCTTATATTTCATTACACATTACTTACAGGTAAGGTGTCAAGATGCACTTTTTCTTATGCTCAGATAGGAATATCCTGTAAAATCTTAATTACTGAAGTAAACTGTGTTGAGAACTAACCAGATGAGAGTAGTCTAGTTGAATCTAATGTTCCTTCCCTAGGCTTTGTTTTACAAAACAACTGATATCTATGGAAATATTTAGATTCATAGAAACATAGAATAGTTAGGGTTGGAGAGAACCTTGGGATCATCTAGTTCCAACTCCCCTGCCATGGGCAGGCACACCATCTACCATTTAAGTAGATTAATTAGATTATGCACATGTTTAACTTCATCAAATTGGAGCTTTCTTTCTTTAAAGAGCTGTTTTCAGTGAATAAATTTTAGTATTTGAAATAGGCATTTTTTGAAACATTATTTGGTCATTTTTACAGTTTGACAACAGGGTTCAAAACTGTTGCTTGATTCAGAACTTCCCTGAAGTAGATATGGCTCAACATGGAATAAACTAATTTATTTACGGCAGTTTACAGTTTTTTCATTGCACTGCAACTTAAATAATCCCTAATAGGTTCTTCTGCCTAACTGTAATTTCTATGATTTATTGCAGCTAGCAATTGCACTTTCTTCTTCATATCACCAGTTTTGCAAGCACAGACAACATGACTGAGTTGAAAAACATTGCATACTTACAAGTAAGATTAAATAAGTACCCCCTTGTTTCATGGGTTGTTAATATCATGCTACAGTCTTGATCAGAAACGTATGAGAAACACTGATTTTTCCTGCAGGACTTTAATTACTGCTAGTCTGCTTTTTGGATCCTGCAGGATATTGTGGTAATGATTTCATTGCACATAGCCCATTCATTTCGAATGACTTCTTCATTGCAGATTTGAACTTTTTCAACTACATTCTTTCTTCTTTTCTTTAATGATTTTAAAACATTATGCAAACATAATAATATTATTAACTTTATATGGTACTTCCTAAATAAACTTTCAGATATCTGCCAGATGAACCTATTATTTTTCTATTTTCTCATATTTCCAACGTTGTTAATCACAATCTATCATATAGTACTTTCTCATTGAAAAAATAGGTCAACGCTCACCGCTGCAAACTGCATTTGGCAATATATTTTTTTTTTTAGACTGGGTGGTTGGAAGTGATTTGACATAGGGTCCTAATTTTCTGCTATTTAATAGTAAATGAAAACTTGCTCCAGACTGTGAACTTGTGTATCCCTTAACAGGTGCCCTACTGAATTCTGTCACAATTCAGTATCTGAAAGACATATTGTCAGCTTTGCTCATGGAAAATAATATCATACACTGTGAGCTGTCCCCTTCATATCTGTTGAACTGCTATTGAATAAGGTATTACTGAACAGTGGTGAAGCTGATAGAAGCTGAATGTCACTGAGAACCATTTGTGCCCAGTGATCATCATTTATTTCTCCACTAACAATTTTAAAATAACACAAGATATATATATCCTCCTCCCCCCCCCCCCCCCCCGGTACTAATCCATCCAGGTTCTGAGTCAAATAATGAGTAGAAACAAAATCATGAGAAAATACTGATTGACAAAACCTTGCACTATGCATCGGTAAGTCACTGCACAGGATCCCCTTAGCACGCCTGTAGCAGGGAATGTTACAATTCAATAACCCAACTAATTCTTCATCACAGGTAATACACTGAGTAAATTTATCTCAGTTTGGCTGCTTGGCCTGAATACTGGAGTTAAAGTGATGAAAAGAATAATGCTCACCTTTATGAGCAGAGTCAGTGTAAGAATACAGCTTGTCCTTTCTATGCCAAGAGTGGGCTTTTCACTCCTCTCCCAGTAAATGTACACCAAACAAAAGGGATGAAGTCAGATGAAGAATCCTGAAGTCCTTGATTTCAGCCAGGAGTATGCAGGGCATATTTTTTCACAGGATTTATGTAGCATGAATAGATACTCCAATGGTTCCCTTAGAGCATTCTGGTCAGCCTTTTGGACCAGTTTATCCTTGGTAGAGCTGTCTATCTTCCCACAGGATCATAGGTGACTTGCTAGTTAACTTAGGCCTCTAAGCTAACAATGTTATACAACATAAATATTCCTCTACGTTTCTTTATCCCCTTATATGATCCATAAAGTCTAGTCTGAACTTACACAGACAGAACAGAAATCTGATGTAATATCATAAAACTTATATATTTTCATTCATCACACTCCTGTTCTCTTTTGGTCTAGTTTTGTGTAGTATATTCTACTACATTTCATTCTTATTATGTTGTTTATATATAGTATGCATACTAATATATAACATTCATAATTTATATAAATTATATACTTTTATATATATTATATACTTTTACACATATTATATACTTTTATATATATTCTAAATTTCATATTTCATATAGAAATCTTTAATAATAATGCTCTTATGTGTTGCAATATATTCGGCACACACACCCCCTAATCTATATTGGGTCTGATCTTCCAGCCTTTGTGGAGACCTCTGTGATTCTTGTAGAATTAGATTTCACTTCTCCTATTTTACCCTTCCTTCCATTAAAAAAGTTGCTACAGAAAAGCGGATAAGTAGAAAACCACTGTGACTTATGAACGAAAAGTGACTTAACCTACTCATTATCATCTCTGATAACAAAGACAGCTATATCTACAGAAAAGATGAATCAATAATTCTTTTGAAGGATGTTACCTGTTAGGAGGATAAGGGAGAGAAGCAGGAACAGGGGAAATTACATCATATGTATGCAATGCATGGCTTCTTTCAAAGTGCATGTGTTAAGACTGGGTAAGAAAGTAGAAAGCAACACCCAATTGAGAAATGTATCTAGGTATAGCAAGGTGATATGAGTATTTGACAATAAGAAAACAAGAGAGGGAGGAAGTGAATGAAGCATCAGTGAAAATAATGCTAAAACAAACGGATGCTCCATTAATAATGATTCTTATAGATATAATCTCTCAGGATGTCGTTCTCCAAAGAAATCTTTCTTTCAATAATAAGTCAGGCAGTTCTTAGCAGAATTGTTTGGATTAAAATACTCTCCTTTGTCAAGGCCTTAGACTTTCCTGAGCTTTTTTTGCATGGTAAGGAAATTGTAGAAAGCACATGTTACGGACAGACCCCTTTTTATTTCCAAGACATAAGGTATTAAAGAGATTTTAAGATGTGTGTTTTGTGGCTAAGATGCACAAAGGGGTGATATATAAAAAGGCAGTAATGACATTGCTGTTGAATGTTAAAGCAGTGCAAGTATAATTTGCACCAGTGTGAGAAGATGAAGAGGCCAGGCCAAGTAAAAGGAAAAATTATGCCAGATTATTGGTTGGCTAGAGACAGCTGTTAAATATCTGAGGGAGAGCAAATGACCAAGAAAATTATGTAGATCAGAGGAGAGATGATTTGCCTGATGTTTCTGGAGAATGTGTCAGCTTGAATTCTAATTGTGAACAACCAGCTTCAATGAAACTGTATTCTATGTGCTTTGTAAACAAATATACTCTCCTGAAAAGTGAGCCTTGACAACAGAAATTTATTCTTGACATTTTTTGGTCATAGGATTGAAGATGGTGAGACAGTGTATCTAGAGTACTCCTAACTGTAGACAGCCAAGCTGCTTCCCAGTGAAATCTTTTAATCTCTTACAAACATGCTCAGGAAGAACTTAAAAAAAAAAAAAAAAAAAAGAAGACCAATCCCCCCTCAAAAAACCCCAATCAAATTTCTCATTATAGATGAAGATAGTATTGCACTACACAGCTTTCCAAATATTTCCTTTTTATCTGTTAGATACGGCACATGCTGGAAAGCATGTCCAGAATATTGGATTTCCCCACTGTTTTTACACACAGAGATTAAATAGATGTCTGTTGTCCTGGGTTCAGCAGTAGCAGTCATTTTTCCCCTTCTTGGTGGCTGGTGCAGTGCTGTGTTTTTGACTTTCGGCCTGGGAACAGTGCAGATAACACCAATGTTTCTAGTTATGGCTTAGTGATGCTTCGTCTGGCCAAGGACTTTCTGAGCCTCGTGCTCTGCCAGGGAGGAGGGGAAGCCGGGAGGAAACAGAGACAGGACACCTGACCCAAACTGACCAAAGAGGTATTC